>JBBPKE010000417.1:0-20263 GCA_038089095.1 Tylopilus orsonianus | reverse complement strand
AGTGCACATATGGTGGCCCCCATTGTAATTCGCGAATCCGCTTTAAGAGCTCGTGCTTGACGGCTCGTCGTAGATTAGATGGTCCACCCAGTATCTCACGGCACTTTATAGGGTGGTAACCTGGTGCATTCACTTAGCTTTGTTGCTCATCTGGTGGAGGACACGTCCAGGTATACAGAAAACAATTTAGCGTCGACATGGAACTGCTCAACACACAATCGCCGCGAGATACAATAAGGGGCGCAGATCGCAATGATTTACCAGGAATACAAATAGTTCGAAAGGTGAAAATCAAATTACAATGATACAGATAAGATACAGTCTACGATTACAGCCCCAAACAGCACTAGTTCAACCTTAAGCGCCAAAACCATATAGGGTACGACCAGAGCGTTTGAGGGCGTAGACAACATCAAGAGCGGTAACAGTCTTGCGCTTGGCATGCTCAGTGTATGTGACCGAATCACGAATGACCTATAACAAATCAGCATATTTCGAGCACCACTAAATTAATGCCACCAACATTTTCAAGGAAGATCTTCAGCACTCCACGAGTCTCTTCATAGATCAGTCCAGAAATACGCTTCACACCTCCACGACGTGCAAGACGACGAATTGCAGGCTTCGTGATACCTGCAAATCCATTGTTACCACCCACATCTCACTCTTCATTTATCTCAACTCACCCTGAATGTTGTCGCGGAGAATCTTCCGGTGACGCTTCGCACCACCCTTTCCGAGACCCTAGAGTGTGTCAGACATCCTATCATCCCCGAGTGTGCTTCTAGCTTACCTTGCCACCTTTTCCACGGCCAGACATTTCTAATTTTGTAGATTCAAATAAGAGTGTGCTTGTTGCTTGTTGTGGTAAAGACGAGAGATATGGGTGGTACACTGCACCCGTGACGCGACCTGTATATATAAGCAATGAAGTGGCTGTGTTAAATTTCTGTATATAGTCTGTTGATTCAATTTGAGGTGTGGAACTCGCCACTCACGTGATGACGCGACGCGACAACTTAAATATGAGCGAGTACTATTGTACCACCCCCCACTACTAAACACTATCCTTGATTAACAATGGCCCGTACTAAACAGACTGCCCGCAAGACTACTGGTGGTAAGTTGAATTGTTTAGGGATTTATCCTATATACTGAGTGGATGGCAGGCAAGGCACCCCGTAAACAACTCGCAGCCAAGTCAGCTGCCCGGAAGACGGCTGCCAATGTGAGTTGCGTTTATAAACTACAGGGGATGTTGACTGAGTTGGATTGTGAAGACGACTGGTGGTGTAAAGAAGCCTCATCGATTCCGTCCTGGTACTGTCGCTCTTCGTGAAATTCGTCGATACCAAAAGTCGACGGAGTTGCTTATTCGGAAGTTGCCATTTCAACGACTTGTTCGTGAGATTGCTCAGGATTTCAAGGTTTGTTTCATTGTATGTGGAATCAATGACGTGCTGATGGACCATGGGATAGACTGATTTGCGATTCCAATCTTCTGCTGTGATGGCGTTGCAGGAGGCAGCCGAGGCATATCTTGTTTCGTTGTTTGAGGATACGAATCTTGCTGCGATCCATGCTAAGCGTGTTACCATCCAGCCAAAGGATCTTGCTCTTGCGCGACGGTTGCGTGGGGAGCGTTCATAGATATCGTATTTGTCTTGTATTATTGCTGTATTCTTACGTTTAAAATTACTTTCCTAATCCTCCGATCTGCGACAGAAACATGGTCTCCATGTCAATGTTATAGGTGCCTTGCTAAGGATGGATCGATGGTGACAGGGCGAAAACTATAACTGTTGAAGGCATGTGAACATGATCATAGATGTGCAGCAGTGATGATTCATAGTGAAGACTGATATACTATTTGGTAATGCAGATGTTCAGCCAGGTACGCAAAATGAAGTCCTTCACAGTAGTGTCATGGCACCGACGGCCACTCCGCATGCCACCACAAATGATCCAAACACCGAACCAGACGTCCAAAGCGCTCCACTAGTAGTATCGCTAGCTGGCGCCGTTACGCTTGCCACGACAGAACCGGTCGTTGCTGATGGTGGTGGCGCATTCGCTCCGTTCATGCTCAGCGCAGTCTCAGACAGCTCCGCAAATCCGACCGAAGCAGGATCGTATCTGAACACCGAGTACACATTTTTCTGCAGACACAACTAGTCAACACAGCATAAGGGATAGCAATGAAAGAAATCGCCTACGAGGAACGCATCTCCAATGATCCAGCTCGGGAATTTGCCGGTGCTGTTAAACGCAAAGAATGCACCAACGCATTGATTGGGGCCGATCTGTGTGAACTGAAAGTCGGCTGGGCTCACAGGCCAGGTCCGCCCACCGAATGCCATCGCAACGTTCACCTGTGTGTCACACGCTATTGATGCGAAGCTAAGTATAAATCATGCTCGAAGTATTGGAGACGTACGATAAGTCCAATGGTCTTGCCAGTCGCCAGAACCTGCTTGGGAACCAGGAATTTGTGCGTAAATTTTCTGAATCGCACTGAGTGGACCGCCGACGAGTGTCGTTCCTGTATCGATTGCAGCATAGGAGGCAGATCCGGACGGAAGTGACACGCTGGAGCCTTGAACGATCAGTTCTAGATAGCGTCAGCCATTGCCCATCACAAAATGGAAGTAGACGCTCACTGGTGAGAGATAGGACCCACCAACGTGTCATGACAAGATTTTGATAGTCGATGTTGCCGGTATATAAACTCGAGTTGACAAATCCTACACAGTTGTGCGTCAAGCGTCGCACCAAGTATGCACAAAAAAAAAACACACCCATCGTGAAACTTCCTCCCGGCTCCAAAGGTTGAGTGTTCGAATCATTGCTGAAACTAGTGGTAATGAGATATATCCTTTTGACGAAGTGCAAACGAAGTACGCACCGCGTAAGCTGAAAGCCCATCACAGGCTGAGACCAAGCGCCCTGACTGGCCAACGTCTGCCAAAACGGCATTTTCCTTGAAGTTGCATCATTTTGCCAAGCCAAACCCAGCAACCCAGATACCGGATTCGACACCAGATCCTCCGTCGCCTGTGTGACAGCACCAAACGACTGATTCATGACTTTGAATCCGGCCATTTGAACAACGTCGGAAACAAGATTGCCAGCAGCTTGGCCAAGTGCATAGGTGATCGAGAAAGGATGTGAGAGGTTCTGGAATGTTGATGACGATGCGGAATTGTAGGTAGACACGTCAGAACAGTTTGTATCGCAATCCTTGTCTACCACCCATAGGTCCCTTGTTGATAGGAGTTATTAGATGACAAGATGAATAGGGGTAAAAATAACTAACGACGATCCGGTGTCGAGAGACACATAGAAGGATGTCGGTGGTGTCCCGATTGCAAGAGAACCAATGTAACTAACAGAAACCTGTCAACGGCAAGGAATAAACTAGACAATGCTTCCTACCTTGAGTCGGAATCCAGGTTAATCATCCTATAGAACGACAATTGATCCAGTATAATCAACAAGGAGGGCGGAACACCTACAGATTTGTTCCTTCTCCCCTTTTTAGCATTGTTGAGCCACCATATTTGACTTTGAGTGCCTCGCGCTCGTTCCACGCCCAGACGGCCCAATCCTCAGCAGTGCGCCTGGCCAGTTGTCTTTTGATAAGTGAAATGGACTGGGCGACAGATGGCGACGGATTTGGAATACCAAAAGCAATTTGGAGAGAAGATAACGAACCTACGAGGACGAGCAACGTCAGGGAAAGCATTATATATCCTGTGTGTCGATGAGCAGAAAAAGCGAAGAGTGGTCGAATGGACCCTGGGGTTTAAATAATCATGATTATAAGGAGTTTCTAATCGTGTGAGACGGGGAATGGCGACAGTAAAATAACGATCGGAGAGTGGCCATATGGTAGTGTGATCAGACACAGCTCCAAGACCGAGTTCCAAGACAAATGTGAATTGGGGTGGCAGTGGGTAATTGGCCCACTTCGTAATGTACCAGTTCGACTTTCAGCCTACGTCAGCTTCAGCTGACATGAGTGCTCGTCATGTAGCCCTTCGTGACACCTGTCAAGATTTGTGCCCGTCATCTTGCCATGAGCCTGATCGACTAGTCGTGCTTGGATTTAGAAACGACGACAAGCCTTGCAATAATTAAATGTAAAATTCCACTACAGGGTGGAGATGAATAAATTGTGAATTGGTCCCGTTGACTTGAAGCCGAACCTGCAAATTCAGGTGTATTTGAAATGCCTGTGCCAATGAAGCACGGCGCTGGGCCTGAATCAGCGCAAAGTCTAACAGACACGATGAATGGTGCATAAGGTTAGCAGACAGTAAATTGGTCAAATAGGAGATGAGGTCCAGGAGCGTGAGGGGATACAATCGCAACCCCCCAAAATCCAACAATATGACAAAGCCGGTCCCCGAGATGCCCATTCGATCATACCAATGTCACACGTTTGAACGCCCGCCAACCTGCCAGGAAATCGTTCGTGTCTTGGAGGTATGATCACATTAATGTTAATCATTGGGACTTTCTATGTGGCGAGCTTGCTTTCCAAAGAAGTGATCCGTTGTCGCATTCCAACAACTTTGCATTGGAAAATGTATTGGCAACTGTTCCTATAAAATAATCCTGGAAATACAATGTAGTCCGATGCAAACAGTGGGCGCCTGAAATGCCATTACCGGAGCAGTTGCGTGAGCCAAGACATGGAGTCAAGGTCTGATACTCTTGTTTGTTCAACGCTGTGTGGCTGTCATAGTTACACGTATGATTAGTCTTGAGGATGAGATTGTTGAAACGCAACGGCGCACTGCTACACGTCTTCCTTGAACTTCTGAACCTGTCGAGAATTTGAGCCCGAGATGGGTCTGGGGTGAGACGTCGTAATCTCAGGGAGGTCAGAGGAGCATCAGCCTGAGACCGCCAGTGCAAGTTCTTCTCTCTGGGCACCATTTCATCGTCCGCCGTTGGAGTGCACTGGCCCCCCTTGAAGGTATGCCAGTACAGTAGCGTTCGTCAGGATATTCGCGTTATTGGCGCGTCCTACTAGTGTGCAGTATTCCGAGTTCGAGCCTGAGAGATGGAGATGAAAGGATAACCTTGAACTTCATAATGATCAGATTTCGGGAAATGTTTCCGCAGTCGGATTCCCTCTCACCATCGTGACTGGCACCTTGGGTCGTCTCTCTTCTTGGTCCCTCAGCTAATTTCGCTGCAGACTCTTGTGTACTAATCATCATGTGTGCCATGCAGAATTCTGCGTTCCAGTAAAGTCGAGAGCATCGAACCGTTTCCATGGGCCGTGGCAAATCTGGGTCTGTTCTGTCGATCAGTGTGGTCACCCGGTCACCATTTTTGCACAATTGAGTGAGTGAACCAGAGCAACGTCTTGCCCACCGGTGCTGAGCCCAGCGCGCCTGTTTATAGATTCTCAACTCTTGTCAGAGCCAATAAATTGCTCAGGACCAATCCCATGCAATTCGGCGTCTCACTCCAAATGTGTCGTCAAATTCAATATATACAGTATACATTGTCCATTCGGTCCATTTGCGCTTAAATTAGCAATAAAATGCTCCACAGGGTCCTTTAAACCAACATGGCACCCATGGCCACTCCACATACCACCGCAAACGAGTGGAATGGCGATCCCGACGTCCAAATAGCCCCACTGGAGGCATTGCCAGACGCAGTAGCACTGGCCGTGACGGAGCCAATCGTGGCAGTTGGTGGCGGCGCATTCATCCCATTCATGCTCAGGGCAGTCGCAGAGAGCGCCGCTAGCCCAACCGAAGCGGGATGATATCTAAACACCGAGTATACGTTTTTCTGTGTGTACCCGTCGGTCAGACTAAATTGGAGAGTAAACTAGAGAAAACCGCCTACGAGGAACGTGTCACCGACGATCCAAGCCGGAGCGTTACCACCGGTGTCAATCGCGAAGAACGCGCCGACACATTTATTGGGACCAATTTCTTTGAGCTGGAAATCGGCTGGGCTCACATTCCAGCTTGGTCCACCAAACGACATTGTGACGTTTACCGGGGTGTTGCACGCTGTCAGCGCAATAAGAAACGTAGACATTGATTGCACCATAGAAAACGCACGATAAGTCCAGTAGCCTTGCAAATCGCCAGAGCCGGCTTGAGAGCCGGGAATCTGTGCATACATATTCTGGACTACGCGGGGGGGACCACCAACAAGTGTTGTTCCTGTATCCATTGCGGCGTAGGACCCAGACCCGGAAGGAAGTGATATACTAGACCCTTGAACGGTCAGTGCTACATTGAGGAATTTAGCAGTTAAAATGACACAAGATGGTACAACACTCACTGGTGAGGGGGAGAACCCACCAACTCGGCGTCATAACAAGATTTTGATAATCAATGTTGCCAGTGTATAGACTCGAGTTCAGGAAGCCTACACAGTTTAGAGTGAATCACGGCAAGTATGAATGGACTTCAACGCACCCATCGTAAAGCTTCCTCCCGGTTCCAAAGACCGAGCACTCGAATCATTGTTGAAACTTACGATTATGTCATAAATCATTCGAGTAAATTCAAGTGAATCACCTACCGCGTAAGCTGGAAGCCCATCACGGGCTCTGACCATGCGCCCTTTTCGGCTAGCGTCTGCCAAAATGGTGTTTGCCCGGAGGCAGCATTGCTCTGCCAACCCAAACCCAGCAACCCAGATGCTGGACTCGACGTTGCACCCTCAGAAGCCTGGGTAATAGTAGCGAATGACTGGTTGTTAACTTCGAATCCGGCCATTTGTACAACGTCCGTAACCAGATTGCCGGCAACTTGACTTCCATCTCCGTAAGTGATCGAGAAGGGCTGGGAGAGGTTCCGGAACGTTGAAGAGGATGCGGAATTGTAAGTGTTCACGTTAGAACAGCCTGTACCGCAATCCCTATCTTCTACCCATAGATCTCTTTGGATCGAAGACATTAGACAATGACAAATATAGGGGTAAATGAGACTGACGATGACCCAGTGTCGAGAGTGACATAGAACGCCGCAGGTGGAGTCCCGATGGCAAGGGAACCAACATAACTGACAGAACATCAGCAGCGAGAAACAAACTAGGGCCAGTCTCTTACCTTACGTCGGAATCCTGGTTAATCAGCCTACAAGATGGCTGTTAGAGCATTTAACAAAGAGGACATAGAGCCTACAGGTTTGTGCCTTCGCCCCTTTTTGACGGGTTTGAGCCACCATATTTGAATTTGAGCGCTTCACGTTCATTCTTGGCCCAAATGGTCCAGTCTTCGGTAGTGCGCCGGGTCAATTGTCTTTTGATGAGTGGAATTGACTGGCCGGCAGAAGGGGGCAGTTCGGGAGCAGCAAGAGTGATCCGGAGAGAAGGGAACAAACCTGCAAAAACGAGCAACGTCGAGAAAAGCATTGTATACCTGGTGTGTCGGTGGGTGGAATGGCAAAGATTGACCGATAGGAGTGAGGTGCCTAATAAATTGCGGTTTTGAGGAGTTCCTAATCATGTGAGAAATAAAGCTGCGCAGCGATGAAAAAGTCGAGGACCAAGAGGCTCCTAGGCAAGCTTCCAAGACTATTATGTGGACTCGTCGTGTAACTCGGTCCACTTCTTAACGAACTGGTTTGGTTCTCATCGCAGCCTTCATTGAAATGGTATTGGTCTCTTCGCATCGATAAGCCGGATCAACTGGTTATGCTGAATTTTACATGTCACAATTGAATGTGAGGGCAGATCTTGGTCAGGCAAGATGACGGATTGTGGAAATAGTGCCACTTGCAGCAGAAAAATTGTTGGAGAGTTGGAGAGACTGGCAATGATCATGTTAATGATATGTGCGATGTCAGTATCGTCGATTGAACCAAGGGGGGTACGCGTACGCGGGGTCCAAAAATGACGTTAGTTCAGGTTCTCCTGGTCGACAAGTATCAAGCTAGTTGCTCAACACAAAGCGGGCTCACCTACTTCCCGCATACTACACCGATAAGTGCGTTGAACACTCTTGTCTCTCCAGTCGTTTGCATAGTATCCTAATGACCTTCAATTACACACAACGATAGACATGTCATGTATTGAGAGCCTGAGTTCGAGGTCCAAATTCGTAAGAAAATCTGAAAGATTTCGAGCTACGCAGCCCGAGGATTGCTGGTAATGAATAGAGATACTACCGATGCAAGAAGAGAAGGGTACATGGGCATCTGCGGAATTTGGACCTAAGACGGCTTTAGTTACGAAGACGATACTCAATGTCGAGTTGGTACTAGGAATTTCCCACTTGGCCTCGCTCCTGGAACGCCCGCTCCGTCTGCCATACCTCAAGACCCTGCCGAACCTTACCCAATCTCGAGATTCGAGCCGAGGCAAAACGTTTTTTTATATAACTCATCTAGACTGTGCCATGTCCCACACAACGGATGAGGAAACGCCACTCCTCGTAGATCAATCTCGGAGCACTCAGCAAATCAATTCAAAGCAAAAGAGGACACCTCTTCCATGGCGTCAATTTTCCATACTACTGTTGCTTCAAATCTCGGAGCCAATTACGTCGCAGGTCATCGCACCATTCCTTCCCCAGGTATGGATTCGACATCCTACATTCCTTGTACATTTCAAGTTTCATGTCTGTTTCTTGCTAGTTGATAAGGGACATTGGTATTACCAATGGCAATGACTCTCGCATCGCGTACTATGTTGGATTGATGGTTGGTAGTCTTTCAGCCTATCGCACTCTTTCTCAGTTTGTGGATGTCAGCATTCATTGTTCTTTTTGACGGAAGCATGCACAATATTTCACTGGAGTCGAATGTCGGACCGAATCGGTCGCAAACCTGTACTTTTGATAGGGCTCTTTGGATTGTCGGCGTCGATGTGGTGTTTCGGGCTGTCTAAAACGTTCTGGAGTCTTGTTATCAGGTAGGGACTAGTTAGCACACCATGCTGTCTAAGGGCTAACGAAATGCTCAAGTCGGTGTCTAAACGGCGCTTTAAATGGAAATATTGGTGTAATGAAGAGCATGACGATCGAGATCACGGATTCTACAAATCTTGCCCAGGCATATGGCATTTTACCAATCACTTGGTCTCTTGGTACGACGGCAGGGTATGTTTCTGCTCTCCTGCACAGCCGTCATTTGATATCGATTGAGCACCAAGGCCTCTAATCGGCGGGTCTCTGGCCAGGCCTGTAGAAAGGTTTCCAGGTTTATTTGGTGATTCTGCATTTCTCAAAGAATTCCCGTACTTTTTGCCATGTGCAGTCTCGGCAACTATCACGATGCTTTCATGGATCATCACCTTTTTTTTTATGGCGGAGGTCTGTCCGTGGGTTCAAGCCAGAGGAATAGTGCTTAGTGTTCTCATATAGACCAGGAAAACTCGAGTTACTCTGTGGCAATATCTTTTTGGTGGGACGACTAAAGACGATGAACCAATTTCAAACCAACAAGTTCAAGGGATCACAAGTGACGGTCTAGAACCAGAAGAAACGGATAGGCAGATACCCTTCCGCGATCTTCTCGTTCGCCCCGTTATAATTGCAGCTGGGAGCTATGCCACGTTCTCTCTCATCGATATTGGTTTTCGTGCAATGATACCAGTCTTCTGTGCGATGCCAATTGAAATGGGTGGCCTCGGCCTCGGCCCATCTGCAATTGGGACCATCCTGGCGCTTTTCGGGATGTCAGGTGGTGTCATTCAATGGACGTTCTTCGCCCCAATGCACGATTGGCTCGGTGCCAAAACCATGTTTTTGACAACCGTTTCCCTGTGCTTCCCTGTTATTGCACTGTTCCCTGCTATCAATGCTACAGCACGGATATACGGTCTGGGCTACCTCGTTTGGTTCCTTGTGGGACTTCAGATGATGTTGTTTATAATTGCGAGTTTTGCTTACGGTGAGCGGGTTGTTGTGGTAGTGTGACCAAACTGATGGTCTATATTCGACCAGGGATCACATTCATGTATATAAGTGCTGCTGCGCCCAACAAGGCGTCGATCGGCGCGACAAATGGTCTTGCGCAGGTGACCGTCTCCGTCATGCGCGCTATCGGACCTGCAACCGTCAACTCTGCTTTTTCGCTCGGTATCGAAAAACATATCATGGGAGGTTACTTTGCATACTGGGTGATGGTGGCGATGGTCGGGTTAGCGCTGTGGGTTGGTTATTTGCTACCAAGAAAGTTATGGAACAAATGAAGCGTCGTGGAAAGGTGCTGAGTCAACAGGGGCTATTTGTACATATTTGTTTACAAGGTATTCGGACTCAGTCTTTGCGGGTTGTTTCCGACGACTCTCCGCAACCACCACCATCACCGCCTGTCATGACTGGTTCGCCAAGGCTCGTCGACTCCTTCACCGTACCAAAAGAAATTCTCCAAGAATTCGCGGATCTTGCAGAAGAAGAAAATGTCGACCCTTTTGCTGAAACGGCTTCGAAACGTCAAATTGCGTCGAGACAATCGGATTATCACAATCGTCGCTTCAACCGGGTTGCGCAAGAAAGTGCAGATGCATTTAAGCACGTAGAGGCAGGCACGGAGGTTGAGGGAGGGTACAAGGATGCAATGAGGTTGGCCCGTCTGGAACAGGAGGAGGCACGTGTGCGGAGGGCGATTGAGGAAAAGGAGAAACGGGAGAGGGAGGAAGGAAAGATGAAGATGGACCTGGATAAGACGCCTCCGGCCTCTGAGCTTCAAGATGTTGCAATGGAGCTCGCTGCTGCCAAAGAGCTTGCCGAGGCGAGGGAACGGGATCGGGAAGCAACAGGAGCAAAGAGGAAGCGGAGGTGGGACATGTCGGAGCCCACGGACGAGAATATAGATCCGAACAAGACAGAGGCATCGAAAGAGGAGCCGTCTGTGTCAAAGAAACGGCGGTCACGTTGGGATGCGCCACCTGTGGAGAATACTGCTCTCGTCCCCGAAACTCCCAAACGTTCGCGTTGGGACCAAGTTGCTGTCGTCCCCGATGCGCCTATGACCCAGATTATCATGAACGCGCCTGGTATTATGCACGAGGACAAGCACAATCGCTACCTCACTGACGAAGAACTGGACGCTATTCTGCCGGCCACAGGGTACGTCATTGTTACTCCTCCGCCAGGATATGCGCCGATGGTCACCCCTCGCAAGTTGATGGCAACACCTATTACCGAAGTTGGGGGGTTTCATATCCAAGAATCGTCTGACGCTGCGGCCATTGCAGCGGCTGCGGGACTCGCACCTGAGCTGCCTACTGAGATTCCGGGAGTCGGAAATCTTGCCTTCTTCAAGCCGGAGGACGCTCAGTACTTTGCAAAGATTCTGAAGGAAGAGGACGAGACCGAGCTATCGGTTGACGAGATGAAAGAGCGCAAGATCATGCGCCTTCTTCTGAAGATCAAGAATGGCACTCCGCCCGTACGAAAGACGGCTCTCCGTCAGATCACAGATAAAGCTCGCGAGTTCGGTGCCGGCCCTCTCTTTGACAAAATTCTCCCGCTACTTATGGAACGTACACTCGAGGATCAAGAACGGCATCTGTTAGTCAAGGTTATCGACCGTGTCCTATACAAACTTGACGACCTTGTCCGCCCTTACGTGCATAAGATCTTAGTCGTCATAGAGCCTTTGCTGATCGACGAGGATTACTATGCTCGTGTTGAAGGGCGTGAAATTATATCCAACCTCTCGAAAGCGGCTGGTCTTGCCCACATGATATCCACAATGCGCCCTGATATCGATCACGCTGATGAATACGTCCGTAACACGACCGCTCGTGCATTTTCTGTCGTCGCGTCTGCCCTTGGTATCCCTTCCCTACTCCCTTTTCTCAAGGCCGTCTGTCGCAGCAAAAAGTCCTGGCAGGCGCGTCATACCGGCATCCGAATTGTACAGCAGATTGCCATTATGATGGGTTGCGCTGTACTTCCTCATTTGCGAAATCTCGTTGCGTGTATCGCTCATGGACTCACGGACGAGCAGCAGAAAGTTCGAACCATGACAGCCCTCGGTCTCGCTGCTTTGGCCGAAGCCGCAGCACCTTACGGTATTGAGTCGTTTGACGAAGTCCTCAAGCCCCTTTGGCTCGGTATCCGTCTCCACCGCGGCAAAGGCCTGGCAGCCTTTTTGAAGGCAATCGGCTTCATCATCCCCCTCATGGACCCCGAATACGCTTCTTACTACACCAAGGAAGTTACTGTAATCCTAATCCGCGAATTCCAGACGTCCGACGAAGAGATGAAGAAGATCGTGCTGAAAGTGGTCAAACAGTGCGCTGCTACGGAGGGCGTCACAGCGGCATACATTAGACAGGATATACTTCCTGACTTTTTCAAGTCGTTCTGGGTTCGTCGCATGGCGTTGGATAGACGTAACTATCGCCAAGTCGTGGAAACCACCGTGGAGCTTGCGCAGAAAGCGGGCGTCTCGGAGATTGTTGGAAGAATAGTAAACGAGCTCAAGGATGAGGCCGAGCCATATCGGAAGATGGTTATGGAGACTATCACGAAGGTCGTCGCTACTCTTGGTGCCTCGGACATTGATGAACGTCTCGAGGTCCGCCTCGTAGATGGTATCATCTATTCCTTCCAGGAGCAGACCACAGAAGACCAAGTTATGCTTGACGGCTTTGGTACCGTCGTCAACGCTCTCGGCATCCGCGTCAAGCCATATCTTACTCAGATTGTCTCCACGATTCTCTGGCGTCTCAACAATAAAAGCGCTAAAGTGCGTCAGCAGGCCGCTGATTTGACAACTCGACTCGCTGTGGTTATTAAGCAATGCGGTGAAGACCAGCTTTTGAGCAAGCTCGGTCTCGTCTTGTTTGAGCAGCTGGGTGAAGAATACCCCGATACGCTCGGCAGTATCATCGCTGCTGAGGGTGCGATCGCCAATGTCGTCGGTATGACCCAGATGAACCCTCCGGTCAAAGACCTTCGTAAGTGTTCAGTTTTATGCTGTCTGATATTTCGTGATCGATCGCATCTTTTTCAGTGCCTCGAATGACACCAATTCTCCGTAACCGACACGAAAAGGTGCAAGAAGCATCTATTAACTTGATTGGCCGTATTGGTACGTTTACTTTGTTGTTTTTTTTTTGTCTCACAGCACTGATGCGTGTTTCAGCCGATCGTGGGGCCGAGTTCGTCCCAGCACGAGAGTGGATGCGTATCTGCTTTGAGCTGTTGGACCTCTTGAAGGCACACAAGAAGGGTATTCGACGAGCTGCTGTCAATTCATTTGGTTACATTGCAAAGAGTTTGGGTCCCCAAGACGTACTTTCAGTTCTCCTTACCAACCTGCGTGTGCAAGAACGTCAAAGTCGTGTCTGTAGTACTGTCGCGATCGCCATCGTGGCCGAGACTTGTGGACGTGAGTCACTTATGCCCCACCTCGTTGACAATATTCACAAGGCGACATTGTTGCTAGCTTTTACATGTATTCCCGCAATTCTCAATGAGTACCGCACCGCGGAGCTTAATGTGCGGACCGGTTGTCTCAAAGCATTGACATTCGTGTTCGAATACGTTGGCCCACAATCTGCCTACTACGTGGACTCGGTAGTCACTATGCTCGAAGACGCCCTCACAGACCGCGACCTTGTTCACCGTCAAACAGCAAGTGTCATTGTAAAGCATTTGGCGCTTGGTGTAGCGGGTCTCGGCTGTGAAGACTCGATGCTTCATCTCATGAACCTTGTATGGCCTAACTGCTTCGAAACCTCTCCGCACGTCATTGGTGCAGTCATGGAGGCCGTTGAGGCCATGCGTGTAACGTTGGGCCCAGGCGTACTCCTAAGCTACACACTCCAAGGCTTGTTCCATCCCGCGCGTAAAGTCCGCGAGGTGTGTGTTGCTTGATTGCTCTTCTCAACGCCACTGCTGACCCCTCTGTTCCTCTACAGGTCTACTGGCGCGTCTACAACTCACTCTATCTCGGCGCTGCCGACGCGATGGTACCCTTCTATCCTGATCTTGGTGAACTGAGTGAGGGTCAAAACGTGTATGATCGTCACCCGTTACAGATGTTTGTGTGATACGTGTATATCGTAGGTAGTTGACGTTGTGTTTGCTGTCGTGGTTCTTCGGACTCCTTTTTTCCCTGTTTGCTAGGGTAACTCAGGTCGATCATTCGAGGTACACGTGAGTATTGAAGTTTTGACTCCTTACTCATTACATACGTCGTACATAACCCTACTATAAGTTAAACCTCCATAAGGGTTGGAAAGGCAACGCACAGATTCAATGATGATTCGATTTCTGTGAACTTTCAGCTTCGCCCGCCACCTCACCTGAACGGTACTGCTGGAAGAGCGTTTCATGCCTCAGGATGAGTTAGGGAACCAATAAACAATGAGCATTCCAACCACGAAGGCTACTCCCCACGATGCCAGTTACAATGTCTTAGTTGAATGACTCCAGCGAGACGGGAAGTCAGATTGTGATTGCAACGAAGAATGTCCTCTTCTATTCGCTTCATGTCGTTTTCACCGGAATGCGGACAGGTGAATTTCATTCCCTCCCTTCGCAAGCGGAAGTTAATTCCTTGGGACTTTCTAGATTGACATACCTTGCAAATTACCACTTTCCAGAAGAGTCTACTAGAACTCGAACAAACAACAAAGAAAGCCATTTTTAGAATCCGGCCGCACCGTGCGTTTTGTAACCTTTTCAGTCCCCATCTGCGCCGAGCACCTCGGCGATCTGCAAGTCTCGGAGGAATCCCGTTGAAAAAGTCGTATACCCAACCATGCGCCCAGACCGGTTTATTCTTGGCCCATTTCTTCACGAATGTGTCCAGCCGTGTCAGGTTCTTCACCTGCAATCTGACGTTTTCCTGTATGACGATCTTCAATGTCTCCTTCACGTCTTCTGGGAGAATGAGCTCCCGGACACGATCGACAAGGGGCGTGGCTAACGCGTAATGGCATCGTTGGGGTCTTTGGAACCTTCGTCGTGAATTTCATTCGGGTGATGACCTTGGTAGAGTAACTCGACAATATGGTAGAGGGAGTCCTGGAGCATGTGGTGGCACTTTATCTGATCGTCCTGACGTTGGACCGTGGGCTTCACACATGGCAGTGATTGCTCCACCGCAGTGTTCGTGGCCAACGATGACAATTGTGCACCAAGGCAGCCCAAGCGCGTGAAAAGAAGATCCATTTCGACATGTGGAAGGACGTACTATGCTGGACGCCGAGTTCCTTGAGGGCGTATGCGAGGACCGACAACGCGTTGTCATCGTGAAGATGGAAACTGGCCGATCACGAGCTCAAACGGGTTCTCAACGCATCAGGGTTTGGCACGACGCTCACTTGGCAACGTTTCTGTGAACGAAAAGGCGGTACCCGGCAATGCCATCATCGCGTCGGATTATTGCACTCTGGAATCCGAACACCCGTTCCAAAGGATCTAAGGCCGCCGAAAGAAAATAGAATGGTCAACTTGATCGCCAAGGAATGGAACTACGGAACCAAACCAACCTTGGGCGCTTGCTTACCCCTAGGATCAGGGAAATATTGAGGGAACGCCTGGTTCAGCCCCTCTGCCCACCGTGCGTTCATAGAAAGGATTTCTGCTGCGCATTCTGTCCCTGGCACCCGTCCATCCGGCGTCGATTTAAGATCGGACATGACATCAATTAATTCGGGATACGAGTGACACGATGCCTATATGCTGCTGCGGGAGGATATGAGGATGGGCACTTGGTGATATTCCGAGTTCTCAGAGGGTTTTGACTCGGTGGTCCACTCTGTACCAGCACGGGAGAGATATAGAACTTCAAGTTGTGCCTGGCCTAGATCCTGACTACGTTGCTCGCCCCAGTATTCAAGATTGACTGGCTAGAGCCTGGCAGCTAAGCAGATCAGTCTAACTGGGCTCCAGGCCTGCCGTGTCAGGTGAAAGCATTCGGGGTAGTACATCTCCTGGCCTAGCTTTGTCTCTAGTTACCTATCCACAAAGCAAGATGAGTAAGAAACGCTGTACAGTACAACTTGAAGTAGTCGAAGTGACTGAGCGTTAGTTCCCCGTGAAGCTCGTGAATAGTACGTACATGAAAACAGCTCAGATGCATGACCGTGCAACCTGCGTGGTGTACCAAGAAGCCTAATTTGTGACGATCTATTATTCCACGATGATATGAACATCCCCTAGGAACCGCAATGTTCATCAAAACCCGGGAATCAGTGAGGTAAGGAAACAAACAGTATATTTTCTTGCCATTCAACGTCCTTCACATCCTCACGGCCTCACTCTCATAACGGAGATCCTTCTACTCATCGCAAATATGTACAGCAACTAGGGATGTAACACACGGTATACTACTCTTGTAGACCAATTGCTTCACTGTGCTATTCCCGATTCTACTTCTGCAAGCTGGGTTTCTAAATCCACTCGACGGTGCGTCTGCGCGAAGAGACGATCCCCACCACTTGGGCTTCCAGATCAAGAATCGAACCGCCGCGAGTGACAACCAAGTCTCCCGACAGAGAGGCAGCCGGTGTCACCCCAAGTAGCTCCTCTAGGTTGGTCGACGCGAGGGCGAGTGCATCAGACCTAGAAATGCGGCCACCACTTTCAAGGGCAGCCTACGCATGAAGATCAGCATCAAGCAATGACAAAAGCGGGAGCGAAGCGGAAAGACTCACCCATGCGGCATCGAAGCGGGTGTTGCGAGCGCTCCACTGTTCAACAATACCGATGCCAACTTTGACCCCTTGTGCCATCAAAGTCGTGATCGCACTTTCTTGGGTCAATGGAGGGCCAGGTAGTCTTTGGGACATGGCGTTAGTTTGGCAACCTCAAGAATGGTTGGAACTTACATTCGCCGCATCTCCCATGTCTCAGGGAATGGTCTAGATGGTGTCAAAATTACCCCAACGTTCGCCTTGCCCAGCTGTTCGGCCAACAAGTGAGCTTCAGCAGCGCCGGCAACCGTCAACTTGAGCTGAACATTTTTCTTGTTCTCGACCTCTTCCTTCAGTTTGATCAACGACGCAATGACATCAGCACTTTGCGCTTGGACAACCAGCGGGATCTCTCCCTTTGGTCACATTCAGAGGAGGTAAAATCAGGCATTATTTGACAAGTTACCTTGGCAACACGGCCGAACGGAGTTCCACTAGCAGCTTCTATCAACAAGTGACGCAAGGCAGCAATCTGGCTGCTTATGCTCGGGGAAGGTGACCCCCAATGGCCAACCTTGACGTGCAGAGCAGCTTTGTCCTGAATGACAGCTCCCTCCTGTAATGCATGTGCTGCACTCGTTGAGAATGCAGTACTAATGCCGGCAACCAATCCTTTGGATGTCGGTGCCGTGATCGCCGACGTTACACCTGCACGGTAGGCAAGTCTAATTGTCGGGGTTAGAGTATTCTATACCATCAAAGAAAGTGAACCCGAACGGACAAGGCGTCACGACCTGCAAACTGCAAACCGTCCACGGCCGACATGACTTCATTCCCTACCAACAGGCTCGGAATAGTGCTTGATAAAGGATCGAGTACCACGCCGTCATGCGTAGACTGCTCTTGCTGGATCTCCTCCAGACCAAGAGGGGAGCCGTAGGATACTAAACCAGGACTAAGGAGGAAATGGTTAGATAAATGTCGAGGGCAGATAATGAAGAACACCAACGAGATTGAACCGCCTTGCAAGTCAACGAGTTCAAAAGCCTTGTCTAGGGGACTGATGGATCCAAGGCAAGCATCCTGCAATCCGAAGCACGCAATCTGACCATTCTGCACGACAACTACCCCTGGTTCTCCATCACGAGCGCTAAATACCTCCCGGATGGCGGGCCAACTCCTTTCGGATACACTACTAACGTTAGTAAACACAACGGTATCAACTTTTGCACGGCCCGGTAACAATGGTGGGAGTCCTTGGTACTCAATGGCTGCTTCCACTTCTTTTTCGAAATTGGGGGTAGCTGGCAACGATTGGAATGCAATGGGTTTCTCCAAGGTATAAGGGTTTTCGATCTGAGCAATACCATCAATCCAGACTTGATGGGGAGTTGCTCCCAGAGCCAACGGATGGCTATCCCACACGACAATATCTACAGGTGTTGGATAAATACAAGGGATTCAACTGGCTTAGAGACCTTAAGATCTTACCTGCGTCATATCCTACGCAAAGGGCCAGTCGATTAGTAACTTAAATCTGATCCAATTGATTCTCAATCACCTTCACGGATAAAGCCAATGCGGTGATCCAGGCCGAGAACTTTGGCGGGAGTAGAAGTAACGGCAGAGAGCGCAGTGTCGGCAGAGAGGCCATAGTAGTAGGCCTGCTGAGCCTCGTACAGTAGGTACCGAGAATTCAACACAGGATGGTCACTCTGTGGAGAGAAAGTCAGCCAAAGCAGAAAACCAAGGGGCAACTCTCAGCACCTTCATTATGACATCTATGCCGTTCTCGGCCAAAATGCGCGGAGCAAACTCAGACCCTCGGTAAGATTCTCGCTTATACCTAGCATTGGTCGCAAATAAGGCGACAGCAGGGGTGTTCTCTGAGCACCGTTGTCTAAGTAACACGCTGGAATAAATGGGAAATCGTACTGTAAGCTTGCTTGAGAGTTCCCGGGACCAAGTAAGTCTCGTGAGCATGGTGGAACGCGGCAAGGGGGAACTTGAACTCGTTCGTAAGCTGGTATGCAAACTAAATAAGCCATCTGTAGCATCTCGACCAAAGTTAAACATACCCGGACGAAATCGTCAAGGTCCACTGTTTCGTAGCAGTGAGTATGAACCTGGGAAGAACCAAGACTCAGCGAAAGCCACGAGCCCTTAATAGTGACAACTACCTTGACACGACCTCTGAGAACGTCGACAAGAGCCTCCCATTGAAGATCATCTGGGAAATCACCAAGGCCATCCCATTCCCCAGCCAAAGCTTTTGTGCAGTAGGCATCTTGACTCTCTTTAATCTTGCGCGCAGTATCATAACTGGAAGAGGATGTATCAGGATACGGTTCAAGATATGCACACAATCCATACGCTTGACGGAACGCCCAAAAGTTGTCCATGCGAGTATATTTATATACGCTGCCTGTAGGAGAGCGATACGTCAGACTTTCTATTACACCTGAGATAGGTACATACTCGGGTTTTCTCCTGAAAGAGTCAGGTTCATTGTTAATAACTGACAAAAACTTTTGTCTTTGGAGGCGCACCACATGCGTGCCTTGGGGTAGAAGATCATCAATTGTATCAAAAGTGCCATGAAAAAAATACTCTTACTTCATCTGCCTCCAACGCGGCGGTGTACTTGGGTCGACGCGCGTGTCATTGATAGTATAAGGAGGCTCGAGCAGCATCGACGAAGGAGATCGCTCTTCGGTTGGGCGTAGTTTAATCACAAATGCTTGTCCTCCTATTCCTCGAGTAAGTATATTTCAGCATCGATAATTTGAAAGCATCTGAACCAATTGCGTTCGCCGAGCCAGGTAGAACATTGGCAGTAGTGATACCGCCGGATATAGAAAGCCGGTATGCATCATCATGCGTGTTAAGCCCATCCAGACTCCGGAGCCAGGGTAAGATGGGTCCTAAAAGCTGTCAACTTGATGCCATGCCCAACAGAGAGTGTGGGATCACCATTGTGTGAATTAGTGTCACTCGCTCCGTCGAGTGCAGGAGAGCTACCAACTCCAAGGTGAGAGTGCATATCTACGATCCTGTGACGCAAACGCATGAAAAGACGCGACTTTGAAGGGACGCAAAGAGGATTACCCTGGCGTGACCCAGCGCCCGCCAACATCGACCGCGACAAAATCCCCATACTTGGCCAGATCCTCTTGGGAGGAAATTCCAACAAACTTTATCATGCCCTTGTCCAACAAGATATCTGCACCGTGGATCTCATATTGGGAAGCATCGCCAGTCCACACGGACGCGTTTCGGAGCAACGTCGCCCGCGTACCGGTAACAAAACGGTCAGACTGGGTCCTCTGAGCGAAATCAGTGGGTGGCCCAGGCTGCACATGGAGCATGCTGCATTTCTGAAGTGTTGCTTCAGCATGAAGCGGTAGCCTGGCGGAATTCTTGGTCACGAATGTGTAGCGAATAGCAGGCAATAGCAAGAACACTGCAGCAATGCAGAAGGAGACAAGGAGGGGTGCGAGCCTATTCCTGCGGGCTTGGGGTCTCTCGACCACTCCAAGTGGAGCATAGGTCGGGAGTTTATCCATGACCCAGTACTGGTGGGAGGTTATGGAACGGGTGAGGTAGGAATGCACTATATATAGCTTACTAAGACGGTCAGACTAGGTTTTGTGCTGAGCCGAGTGGGAAGAGG
>JBBPKE010000416.1:0-20275 GCA_038089095.1 Tylopilus orsonianus | reverse complement strand
ATATGAGAAGGAGGAGATGGAGACCTTGAGGCAGGAGATCCTCGGACTATGGGACTGGGTCGATGAGCTGAGCAGCGCTCCCCAGACATGGAAAGAGGTGGTGGAACCGAAACTGATTGCTCATGATGCCTACTAGGACATATCCAATGGCTACCCATCCGTACACCATGTCTGTTTTACTTGGACCACATTCTTGTGAATAAGACTATCCACCGTCCAAGTAAACATTCAACGGGTGGTTCGGGGGGACACGTACTACTTCCAAACTACCTTTTCCAATAGAAAATGAGCTTTTTTGACTCTCACCTGGAATTTGTGTAATGATGCTTGCCTTCGGCAAAATCAGGAAAGCATCGTTTCGATGTGACAACAGAGATTTAGGTATAAGGAATACCGAGACATAACGAGACCGCACCGATGTACGTCATTGACCAACCTTGGTGTGTCAACTGTGCTTGTGTGGTATGTCTCAATGTCTCTTTTTTTGTGTGTCCATGTTCCTGGATCGACTAGATCGAAACAAACCTGTTACCAGTGGACTTACTCCACTTGGTCAAGGCCATCGAGGGTGCGGTCGGAAGAGTGCCGAGCAAGCACTATGACCCACGAGCGATCAAGTTGGACATTCTCACATACGACGGTCAGCTCGTCGACTCGCGCCCTTTGGATGACCGCGCAACCTGGACAACCTGATTGGCGAGTTCGTAACTCTACACCCACATCTGTGTGAACGCGAGTTCGTACTCCGGCCCTTAAACGAGTCAGTTCCTATTGCAGCGTCTTCCGTGTAATGCCGAGCTAACCTATGCAACAGTATGGTTTCGGATTTCGTACACCCCGCGCATCACAAGACGATACGTACGCTTCTGGACGAAGTAACCTCTACCCGCAGTGGGTCATGTTCAAAGTGATGCTGTTCCTAAAATATCCCGTGAAAAGTACTGAGTTCGTCAGCATCCACGGTATACAGGTCCCACCGATGTCTACACACTGGATCGTTTCCCTGACATAACCCACCCGAAATGACTGCCTCAACAAGACCCACTTGATGGCGATCCTCAATGTGACACCCGACTCGTTTTCCGACGGTGCTCAGCACGACACGGTGCCTACTGCCCTTGCCTACACGACTGCTGCCATCGCTGCTGGCGCCGACATTGTCGACATTGGGGGACACTCGACCCGACCTAGTTCTGTGCTCGTCCAAACGGAAGAAGAACTCTGGCGCGTCATCCCTGTGATCAAAGTCATTCGTGCACATCCTGAGGAGAAGGTCCGGAATGTGTTGGTCTCGGTTGATACATTTTGGTGGGAAGTTACCGAAAAGGCGGTACATGCTGGTGTTAACTGTATCAATGACGTGTATGCCCTTTCGGGGCCAACGTATCCCGAGGACGACGGATCCCGGAAACATCTAGCCAAGATGTGCAGCGTGACAAGGTAGTTGTGCGTGCCAGTCGTGCTCATGCATTCGCGCGGCGAGGCGGGCAAGAACAAGGATTATGGTGCTTACTCTGGGCTCGTCCCCGCCATTCAGACCGAGCTCAGGCGCAAGGTGGACGCAATTGTAGGTGGTCCGAGTGGGGTACGTCGATGGCTCATTTTTATCGGCCCGGGAATTGGGTTCAGCAAGCCTGTGCCAGGTCAACTTGCCTTGATGCGCGATTTGGGCCAGTTGACGGCGGTGGAGGCTGGGAATGAGTTAGCGGGGTACCTAGTGCTGCTTGGGGCGTCGAAGGAGAATATGTTGGGGGCTGTGTTAGAGGAGGAAGATGTTGGGGGTGCATATGTGGGGCGGAAGACAACGGCGGCGGTGGCATGTGCTGTGCAGCAGGGGGCAAGCATGGTGAGGCGGAGATGAGGGACGTGGTTGCGATTGTGTCTGGAATTTGGAGTCGGCAAGTGGGCTGGCACCATGTCGCATCGGTTGCCATAAGTCGTTTGGGGCAAGTTCCGTTCTCTGCTCGTTCAACACGGGACACCTGGATCACTCAGCATCGACTATTTTATGGAGTATATGTCGCAACGAGAACGCATCAAAGTGGTTAGTAACACTCTCCTTCATATTGTCTTGTTCATTCATCTCTTCGGGATAGACCTTGAATGTGATGGCCTCCCCTCGGAACGGTTCGGCCCAGCCCTGATGAGCGTGTGTAATAGTGTTACTGTCGCACAACTCTGGGATGCACACCACCCAAATTTGTCGTCCTGAGCACCTTCGCTAGCTGCGTGAACCACTCCTAGTTGCTCATGCAAGTTTCTTTTTGAACGAATGTCCTGGAACACACGTCGCCAACTAGATCATGAACTGAGCCACGGTCCTAGTTCTTTTTCCGATGCATACGTTGTATGTTCCGCTCTGCGGAGTCGGAGTCAGCCCTCCCAACATCTACGACCTGAACGAGCACAACCCATTGCTCAGCGTGTCCATCTGCATGAATATAAAAGAGAAAAATTATCCACGGTGTGAGTGCCCCTCTCCAATGAGGTTTGAGCTGCTGGGGAGGATCCTCAAGTTTCAGCTCTCTGGCTGTAGCACTTTCACTGGCTGCGGGGCCGGGATTTTTTCAGCGCCCAAAATAGGTGCTCAACACTAAATTCTCAACGATGTAGTCATTGAAAAGCCTATTCCAAGATACAGTTGACTTTCTCATAACGTATCAACTTTGGGTGGCTCCCATCGTGGTATGCAGGGAATATACAGTAAAATGTGATATTGTATAACGTATAGAATAAATGAAGGTAATATACGTTATGAGATTCAGGTCAAGGGGGAGCTGGACAAAGACCTAGCCGGAAATTTGAAAATTTACAAAGAATAGAGTGGATTTGTGAAGTCGCCACATGCCACAAGCATAGCACGAAATGAAGAGAGTCCTGGCTGATCACTGCTTATTGCAAAAATGCCATGGTAGAGAATAGACTGTCAAAACTTTTCCCACTCTATGCCAGTAGATCACCTGAAGCGACACCACTTTCAATCAATGAGTTGCGGGATCCTTCCTCCTGTATCATGACTCTGTCTGTGAAGATAGCTCTCCATCTCGCTGCTTAGGGAGTTACATTCACTAGCATGGGTTGTCGCAATCAGCCTGGGAGGAATATGGAAAGAGGTGGTACTACCTGGAATAGTGTAGCGTGCATACTGCTAGCGGTAAACACAGTCAGGCATTGAACACATCACGAAATTACTTGCAACAAAGACAGGCAGGACAAAGAGATGCGGCACTGGATTGAATATGAGGATGTTCAGCGCTAACATATAGATTAAACTTGAAGGAGAAAGTAAATGTGAACATACACTCTATCCACTCCAAATCGCAGATGCGGAGTCTACGACATCCCTCATTTCTGCCACCTCGTGCACTCTTACCACACTCGTTCCATGCTCAACAGCGCCCGCCACAACTGTTGCAGTTGCCCATGGTTTCTCTCGCGATGTCGCTTCTCGTTCCTTGCAGGCCCCCTCCACTCCCGGCAGCTTCAGTGCCGCTCCCGAAGGGCTCTTCTTGGATACTCCGAGTAGCAATGGATACCTCGCCAACGGGTTCTTGGGTTCATCAGAAGCCATCAGTCTCTTCAGATCACGTAGTAAATTTCGCTGGTCCTCTTCGGACTTGCTGAACCCGATGCCAGGATCGACGAAGACAAGCCACCGACGTACCCCGTTCGGGCCTCGTACGATCTCATTCACTTTGATTCCAAGTTCCATCTGGACTGCGGAGACAACCCCTCCAGGATATGCACTATAATCCTTGTTCCTCTCGCGGCATGAATGGGTCAATACCACTGGCACGCACAACTCCCTCGCCATGTCTCTCATCTTCGCTCTGTGTTTCGCAGCCTCATCTCCGGGTAGATTGGTTGGGCCCATAAAAGCATTCACGTCGTTGATACAGTTGGCCCCTGCGCGAACAGCTGCTTCTGCGATCTCCCGGCGGCAGGTGCAGATGGAGATGAGGGTGTTTCGGAGGTTGCTGCTGGGGTGTTCCCGGATGGCTTTGACGACGGGAACAACACGACGGAACTCTTCCTCTACTTGGACAAATTCGAAATTGGGATGAGCGGTGTATCCCCTAATGTCGATGATGTTGGCACCAGAGGTGACGGCATCAGTAGTGTAGGCGATGGCACTAGGGAGCGTATCGCATCGACCATCACTGAGAAAAGAATCGGGCCCGACATTGAAGGTCCCCATGATGTAGGTTTTACGGGGGGAGGCATGTTTAGTAGGGTATGTCGGGGACACGATCCAGTGTTCTGCCGTTGGGGGCACCCGTATACCCGGGACGTTGATACCCTCGGTATTGTCCAAGGGGTATTTCGGAAACGGCATTACTTGATACATCGGGCGGTTGTCCTCGCTCCGGATAGCGATCACCTCATCAAGGAGAGTGCGTATAGTCTTGTTACGTGTCGGGTGAATAAAGCCTGGTATCATGCTACCACAGGGTCATTAACTTGGAGCTACGTAGGGAATACTGTGGCATACTCACTCATTAAGGGGCCGGAGCACAAATTCACGCGCACACATCCGTGGATGTGGAATGACGAGCTCGTCATTGAGGTTGTTCAAGGTGGCCCAGCTATCCAGAGGCCGTGTGTCCCAGAGTAGATTGTCATATGTGAGAATGTCCAAATCGACCTCACATGGGCCATGACACTTGCTTGGAGTTCTACCGACCACTCCCTCAACTGCTTTGACTAAGTAGAGTAAGTCCTTGGGTTCGAGGTTCGTTTCAATCTAGCCGGACCAAAAGACATGAGTACGTGAACAAAACGCGACAGAACATAAGCGCGCACCAGGCAAGCACAGTTGATGAACCGGGGCTGATCGATAACATACATTGGCGCAGTCTCGTACATGAAACTGGTATCGACAACGGACACCAGGGCACCCCTCAGATCAGGGAACAAGGATGTCGGGATTTCGAGGAGGCGCAGCGCTGCCTCAATGTTGGCGAACCTGTCCCCGAGATTCGAAGCGAGGCCTAGCGCGACAGAGTGCAATGATGGGGTCAAGTTACTATTTGTCGATCTTTTCGCCATGCACGCGGGAGATCGTGCACCAGGTAAAAAGTTATCGGCAATGTTAACATCTTGCCGAATTATCCGACTTTGAGTAGAAACCACGGGGGGCGAGATGATTGATTTCGACAGTTGGACGACCACCTCATAATCCATATTCCTTGTATACTCGAGGACGTGATCCTTGACGGCCGATGTGAGTGCCTCTATGGTCGAGCATTCCAACCTAGCGAACGTCTAATGCATATGTGTTTGTTAGCATGTCATCCATCACATCACAATAAAATCAGACGCACCTGTCGAATAGACATCGAGAGACCAGTAAATGGGAAACGTTCCTTCGAACTAGCCCTCTGCTGCGGCCGGACAACGATGCGGAACACGACAGGTTGTTCCTCGACGCGTTTCGCAGGTGGTACCCCAACGATTGTGGGAAAGGAAAGTCCATCGACGATGAACTGGTACGTTCCCCCTGATGATGTCTGGCCTCTCCTACGCTTTGCCTCGACCGTGAAGTGAGGCGAGTCATCTCGCGTTGACGCGACAATGTTTGCCTCTGCTACCTCCCGATACAAATCAAAAACCATGTCAAATACATACTCAACAAACGCTTCGAGAGACGTGTGGCTCTGGCTCTGGTTGTCTTGGAGCATCTTGCACAGGGCATTGGAATCGACCAAATTTGCCTCGTCACCTAAACGTGTCGTTTTTGAACCGTCTGCCGATGCCGTGAGAGAGAGAGAAACCGTCTGACGACGGACGCCATTAACGCCGGCACCGTCATCGGAAATGAGTGGTCGAAGCGATAGCCCCTTGATGCAGATTGCATCATTGGCGCCAGTCAAGCCCCTTTGAAAGCTCAGACCTTGCCCCATAGTGTGAAGAGACAAAGAGTCATGAGTCGGATTCGAATGTCAGCTACCAAAATTGACAGGACACAGCCTTTTTCATCCAATCTTGAACGACAGTGGTACAAAACAAAAGGTCCCCGCATTTGGACTCCCCCAGCCTGGGCCCTCCTTCAGACTGGTTCAGAGTCAGCGGACTTGGACTCTGCGGCGACCACTTACACTAGCATCCGCAAAACATTTCTGTGATGTTACTGTTCGACTGCTCGTTCATTACAATGGGCTGTAATTTTGGGCAAAGGCCGTCGAATAATTAGAATTCTTTCGAGGAAGAAACTGGCACAGATTAGCTTCTAAAATGCGGGCGTGGCAGTGCTATAGAGTAAGGGCCCGGGAAGCGAAAAGGTGTACACAGGGTTGCCAGGACAACTGGTTAACTCAGCTCTCATCATTTTCCTGTCTCCTCCAGCTGTCTTGTCCAGGCTTGGGATAGCAAGGGTGCGATTCTGCCTGAGCGAACCAGAACAGGTCAGCATATGCGGAGATACTTTATACCGCTACTGGCACTGGAAAATCTTTTGTAGGCCATTTGCGTGGCGAGAGCTTCGATTGGCTGGCGAAAACGGAATTAAGGTCCTAAGAAAATGAACCACTGAGTCGCTAAGCCCCGCATAGGCTCAGCAAGACCTTCAGAAACAGAACCTGAAAAGCCTAGCTGATCAGCATCGGCAATCACCGACTGTATGGTACATTACTGCCGGCTTCTTAGCATCTTCTGTCGTGTACATGTTTCATAGCCTAAAAACGGAATATATAGTGAGACAGAGCTTGCAGTTTTGTCCAAGATCTTTGTTTTCATCATGGTTCACCAAACTTCTGAACACTGCTGCAACGCGGCTCATCACCACCTCTGAACGATAATCGATGATCGGCAAGTCATGTCAATTTCATTTCTCTGTGTGCTCATGCTCGGTAGTGTGTCAGATGCCGATGCCGGTCTGTGTCTCGGAACCCCAATCCCAAGTGGATTACCACTTTCATGTACTGGCAGCGCTTGCTTGAGAATCACGTGCACCTAGCTTTTTGTAGGATGGAGCCAGCACTGAGTGGCAGTGTGACAAGCAACCCTACTTTCTGAGCCACTGACGCCACCACGGCCCGCGCCGCAGGTATTCCGTATTTACTGCTCTGAATTGGCCAACGTGAATGGTTCTTTCATAGTGCATGTATCTCATCGCATATAGGAGCTTAGGAGGCAGTGCAACTGCGGCACTGACAATAACAGAGGTGACCTGCTATCGGAGTCATTTGATCCGTTTAAGTGACCACTACTCACTTACCAGACAAGGGAGTCGACGAAGACAGTATGCTGAGTAGTAAGTGCAAACAGGTGTAGTGGAGTGCAGAACCCTCCACAGAGTGGTCCGCAACATGTGGGTGAAGGTGGAGAAGGACACTTCTTATCGGCAAGAAGCCATCAGTGATCCGATAAAACGAGGTGTAACCACACGGGCCAGCCAAGCTATCAAGACCCTTCCGGTGATTTCTCATCCCCGTGCGGTGAATTGTACTGTGTGATTCCTTTCCCTGCTGTCTGAGTGGTTAGCAGACCGCGACGCAGTCTTAAGAGCTTTGCAAGTGAGCAGGGGTTCAGTGATTAACTGTGACTAAATAATCAAATAGATAACGGAAATAATAACGATTCGATGGCACACAAGATTACTCTTCTCCCGTCTAATACACGATTCAAGTGACATCGACCATGAGTTGTCCGCAACCTTACATCAGGGATACTTGGCACCTTCTGCTGATGACGAGCGGCTTGCAGTCACAGCTCGTTACTGGATATCGAGGTCATCTGTTGCGGATGCATAAACAAGTGAACGAGGTCGGAAGTGAAAAAAAAAACCGGTTGCCACCGTTCTCAAAATCCGCGAGTGATAGGACGGTAATTCCTTCGTGTTGGGCGTTCTGGATGGCTTCGAAGAATCATCAACAACACCACAATTAGATAATGTGATGGGTGCGTGATGGGTGCGTCCATGGGCTGAGCAAGCGCTCAGGGCATGGGGGTTTGTATATTTGACTTTATTCGATGAGACATATTTAAGCCAAGCAACAGTGGCATAGCGGAAGACATCCTTTTCTCCACCCCGCTGCCACCTAGCTAATCATGCGCTCTCGGCCACTACAGAATCGTGAGTAGCACGGCGAGGCAATCGCAAGGAGGATACTAACGGAAATAAAAGGATATACACGGAAGGAAAACAGACCGTCCTCCAGAAACGGTCACCAGAGTGTCGAAGGCGACAACAATGCCGCTGAAAATGAGACGCTGACGGAGACCTATGAATCGGGCGAGAACAGCTCTCTCTTCAGTGTCGTGCAGCATAAGGAAGTAAAAACGATTGAAATAGATGGCCGAAATGACATACACTCGGTCGCGTTCCTCGCGGGCAAGTACATCGCAAGCGGCGGCAATGAAGGAATGATTCGGCGTTGGCGAGTTGAAAACGGCAAGGAGGTTGGGAACCCAATAAACGCAGGTAGTGCCGTTTATAGTGTCGCAAGCTCACGAGATGGTAGATGGGTGGCCTGTGGGACGGGATGGGGATACGTGGTAGTGTGGGATACGGAGAACCACAGCGAGGTTACCGAATTCAAGGGACACAAGAAAGAGGTGAATGCGGTGGACATCTCTCCAGACGGGACACGAATCGCGAGTGGATCAAATGACAAGACGGCATGTGTCTGGTCGTTGGAAGGCGACCAACTCCTTGGTCCGTTGGAACACGACGACGATGTGGCGGCCGCCAAGTTCTCTCCTGATGGGCGCTTCATCGCCACTGCCACGTGGGATCGCACATGTGTTCGGGTGTACGACTCGAGTGGCAATTCTCTGAGTGCCCTCCGAGCCGTCAACTTTGCAATCCAAGTCAACTCGCCATTCAATCAATCGCTCGCCTGGGCATGTGACGGCAAACGCCTCTTTGCTCTGTCATGTGACGGCCACATTCACAGCCTGGACGTGTCCAGTCAGAGAACACTCTTTAAATGGCGTATTCACAGCACGGATAAGCCCAAGTGCATTGCTCTAACAAGCGATGGTACCTTCATTGCAGCATCGGCCAATTCATCCATCTCGTTGTGGGATACTACGACGTATCGAAAAATTGGGTCCGTCATCGACTATTCCCATACCATCGAGTCCATGGCCATATCCACGAATTACGACGTCGTGGCCGCTGGACACCAAAAAATTGCCCTTCGCAATATCTGTAGTACACTCCCCTCTCCCTACAGTGACAGTGTGAGCACACCCGCGTTGAAAAAAAAACATGGTTTTAATCACAAATATCTAATCGCTGCAGATTCTCCATGAGCGTGAAATCAGACGGATGATGGCCACAAAAGCTGATCCTGAAGACGTCATCCAGTCCGTTCGTGCACATAACGTGTATACGAGTACGTTTGTTACCAACACGTCTTCGTCCCATTAACATTTTCGTCTATCAGATACTATGATAGCAACTCTACAGAACACCACTCAAGATCCCCGTGACCAGCTTGCCACCCCCGAGTGCGCAGCCGATCGAGAACAAGAGTTTCTCGACGCGGCTATTCGCCCCCTTCCCCGTCTTCGCGTGCAGGACGGAGGCTCAAGTGCGTTCTCACCGCGTTAGTTTGCACATCGTTGACAGTCATGCACATTAGATAGTAAAGCCGTACAGACTCTTTTGAACCAACTCGTCACATGCGACCATACAACCAACCTGAGAGAATACGGCCTCTATCATGCTATTCACAAGCAACAGAACCAATGTGAACGGCTGTATGCCTCCAGTCACATTTATGATGCTGCAAGATCCGTTTCCGAAATTGAGAATGCCATAGGCGAGGATCTGAAAGTCAACGAGTTTGTCAGAGACTGGTTCGCTGGTGAGTTTGGAATCACGATGTAGAATAGGATGTTCACTTCTTGCCATCAGAGCTCACAGGTCGATGTGTATCGAGGTTAATAACAATCGGAGAGAAGGCGTCGAGTGCCGAGAAACATGACGATGCACTTATGGCCTTCTCTACTGCATTTTCGCTTACCTCCACGGTTCCAGACCGCGCACTGATGACGTGGGCAAGAATAATGCTAATTCATTGCTCAGCAAATGAGGCATTAGATGCCGCAACCAAGGTATATTTCACCCGACTGGTTATAGCTGGTTATTGACTTCTATTTGGCCCAGTTCAAGTCTCCAAGGTCCCGCGTTTTCCGGATAATCTGTGATGTACTTGAAGAAGACGATCGCGTTGTGGACGCAATTACTTTCTTCCAAAATATGGAGAACGAACTACAAGAGGACATACGAACTCGTGATGAGCAAGCCCAGTGGGAACTCGGTGAGGTGATTGTAATTTCCACACGGTCAGGGCTAATTCAGGCATATTCTCAGATTTTCAAAGACGCTGCATCAAAAAGCTTGATGATGATGCAATGACCTATGGGAGGGCAATTGGATATTACCCAGATGTGCTGTCACCCCATTCGCCGAACAACACGGATATTCTCATTAAGCGTTGTAGGGCACGAGCAGGTTTGATGGAAGAGGAGCTTGTTCGTGCTACGGAGGTATGAGTTGATATTCATGTAACATCGATTGAACTTTGGTGACCCACTCTGCTTAGATGATTAAGCTAGACCCGTCATCGTACAAAGGTCATTGGAGAAAATATACTGTTTTATGTCACATGGGACGCCCTGAGGAAGCGTTCAGCACTTTCAAGATGATGCTGTCAAAACTTGAGGAGTCACCTGACCTAGACATTCGCAGTGAGTGATTTTGTAACAATGTGTGGACAGTGCATGTTAACTTCATCCGGATAGGACTTCGTCATCAGTATATTGATGCAACATCCAGGATTCAAAAGATCATCAAGAAAACTATTGACCGCATGCCACATGTCCTCATCGACACGACTACTGGCCGTCTCAGAGACAAAACACAGCTGACAAAAGCTTTTGAGGAAAGCCCAGCTTTCAATGAGTTACGGTCCTCAATGACTACACAAGTCGATGATAAACGTATTCGCAAAGAGGTGGAACAGTACTATCGTTATGCTATGCTGTCGCATAAGTGGGAACAAAATGAGCCAACATTCCAGATGGTCCAGAATGTCTCGATCTACGATTTTTCCTCTCCCACGGTTAGAAAGCTAGTCCAATTCTGCCAACTCGTGCGTGCTCGCCGCCTCAGGTGGGCGTGGAGTGACACGTGCTGTATCAATCAAGCTGACAAGGGGGTTCAACAAGAATCAATTGTTGCCATGTTCAAATGGTATCGCGACTCATATCTCACCATTGTCCATCTTCTTGGCATCATATCCGGCTCAGAGAAAATCGGTTGTCTCCTGAACAGCATTTGGAACACTCGTGGATGGACATTTCAGGAATATATTGCCTCCAAAGTCATCCAGTTCTATACAGAAGACTGGAAACCCTACCGTGGCTTAAACATGTTCAACCACAAGGACTCGCATATCATCATTTCGGAGATGGAACAGACCGCCAGCTTTGCCCCGAAGGAGTTGGCCACCCTTTGTCCGGGCTTAGACAAGATACGCCTGAAGCTCTACTTGGCTTCCAAGCGTAAGACAGACCGCGATGAAGACGTTGCTTATTCATTGTTTGGTATTTTCAAAATCGCAATGTTGGTCATATACGGGGAGGGAAATGAAGCAGTCGCCCGTCTCCTGGAGCACATCTTGGAACGTTCGGCCGATGTCACTCTTCTCTCCTGGATCGGGGCTTCGGGCAGTCGACACACCTACCTTCCTGTGGATCTCACTGCTTACGACCAAGTTGTGCCGCCACATGTCCCGCAACCCATTGGAACAGCTGAAATGGGTAGCGGGGTCGCAGTGTTGCGTTCATCCTTACCCGACCTTCGCCAAACCATTGCGTTATATGAACAACTTCACAACTTAAGTCCCCTTTCGCTCGTTTCTGGTCGACTGAGACTCCCTGTGATTATTTTCCCCATCACCGGCCTGACTCTCCTCTCTGGACCAGATCCCGACACTGGCCTTCGTACCTATCATATGATGACGGATATTCTTAGTGATGTCCGGATCGAGACCACGGATGACATAGCGAAGACGAAAACTCTACATCTGGTCCATCCCTGGATCAGCCCTCTTTTGGACCAGGACTTTTTGGATGGCTCTCCTCAGTTTGATCTTCCCATGCGTGCACTGCGGCTTGTCGTCCGGCTCAGACAGCCGTTTGGCGCTTTATTGCTCGCCCAACAAGACCGTACCCAACACAAACGCATCGCGACCGATAGTTTGATTATGGTCCAAGTTCGCGAGGAGATCCCACTGACGGACTTGAAAGACCACGTCCGTACAGTCGACGTACAGTAGTTGATAGACAGATGCCAGCTTTTGTACCGTTGACAGCGTATACTGGCACGATACTCGTAACGTCTCCACCTTACCGGCACGACTCTTTCACTTAGTTCAAGTTTGATCGCTATCCATGTCGTTTTTGTTGTGATTTCTGTTCTCTTAGTGCCTTTCACGCTCCTGACTAACCTGCTCCAGAATTTTATTCTAGGACATAGATATATCAGGAGAATATGTATATCACGCGCGATACTGGTATAGAAATCCACCTTTTGGAATCGACGACATGACTCACTCTGTGCTTGCGCCCCCCTAATTCCAAATCGCAGACGCAACAGCAACGACATCCCTCATCTCCGCCACGTCATGCACTCTCACGACGCTCGCCCCTTGTTGCACAGCACACGCCACGGCAGCGACTGTCGCCCATCCCCTCTCCTGCACCATCGTCTTGCGCCCCTTGTACGCCCCCTCCGCATCAGGCCGCTCCAACACCGCCCCCAGGACACTCTTCTTGGACGCCCCGAACAGCAACGGATACCCCGCCAGTGCGTTCCCGTATTCGTCTGAAGCCGTCACCTGCTTCAGGTCACGCATCAACGCCAGCTGGCCCTCCACGGGTTTGCTGAATCCAAACCCGGGGTCGACGAACACGAGCCATCGGCGGACCCCACCCCGACCGCGCACAATCTTGTCCACTTTGTGCCCAAGCTCCGCCTGGATCGCAGGGATGAGCTCGCCTGCGTACGCGCTATAGTCCTCATTCGCAGCCCCATCTCCACGTGAATGTACCAGCACTACTGGCACGCCGTAGCGCCTCGCCACGCTCCGCATCTTGTGGAGGTGTTTGTCAGACGCGTCATCGAGTGAATAGTTGGGTCCCGTAAAGGCGTGCACGTCGTTGATGCAGTTGGCCCCCGCGCGGACAGCCCGTTCTGCAAGGTCCCAACAAAAAGTGCCAACAGAGAGGAGGGCGTTTCGGAGGAGGTCGTCAGAGTGTCCTCGGATGGCTTCGATGACGGGGATGACTTGCCAGCATACTTGCTCGCTCTGAACAGAAGCTGGACCGGGGTGGGGGCAGTCAATGTCGATGATGTCAGCGCCGGATGCGACGGCCCTAGTTGCGTGAGCGACGGAAGCGGGAACGTCCGCTTCGTGGGAGGAAGAGTCAGGTGTGACGTTGAGAATTGCCATAATATGCGTTTTAGGCGGACGGACATGTTTAGTGGGGTAGGTTGGGGACACGATCCAGTGCATTGCCGTCGGGGGTACCCGTACACCTTTGATGTCGGTGACCTCGGAGTCATTCAAGGGGTATTTTGGGAACGGCATCACTTTGTACATCGGGATATCATCCTTGTTTCGGATTAAGATCACTTCGTCCAAGAGAAGACGTATACTCTTGCCACATGCCGGGTGGACAAAATACGGAATCATGCTGCCACGGGGGTTAGCTCACAGCCATGCTGTGGGTGGTGTGACACAACTCACTCGCACAACGGCCGGAGCACATGTTCACGTGCACACATGCGTGGATGTGGAATGACGAGTTCACCGCTCAACTTGTCCAGGGTCGTCCGGCCGCCTAGAGGGCGCGTGTCCAAGAGTTGATTGTCATACGTAAGAATGTCAAGGTCAACGGCAGGCGGACCATCGCATGCGCCTGCCACTTCCCCGACTGCCGTCTCGATTGCCTTGACCAACGAAAGCAATTCCATGGGTGACAGATTTGTTTCAATCTTTTCGGAGAACCGCAAAAGGTAATAAACAAGGATGTGCGAAACAGAGACAACCGGATGGAAACGCACCATGCAAGCACAGTTGACGGACCGAGGTTGGTCAGTGACATCTATTAATGCAGTTTCGTACATAAAACTTGTGTCGACAACCGACACCTGAGCAGCTTCGGATAGATTGTTGAGCAACGATGTCGGGGCTTCGAGGAGGCGCAGTGCAGCCTCGATATTGACAAACCTATCACCAACATGCGAGCCGAGCGACAGAGAAACAGAGTGTAGGATCGAAGACACAGCGCCGGCAGCCGTCTTTGTCTCGATGAGCGTGGGAAGCGGTGCATGAGGTACATATATGTTGGCAATATTAGATGGCTGCCGAATTAGCTGCACTTGAGCAGTGGTGGGCAGTAGAGCACTGGGTTTCGTGAACTGGACAACCACCTTGTCATCCGCATTTTTCGTATACTTGAGAACATGGTTCACAATAGCTGATGCGAGTGCCTCCCGGGTCGAGTATTCCGACTTGGTGAACGTCTAGCACACATGTGATCATTAGCACATCATCCATCATGTCACGATAAACTTGAACAGACTTGTCGGACAGACGTCGAGACGCCCAAAAATGGGAAACATTCCTTTGAATCAACCTTTTGCCGCCGCTGGACAGTAATGTCACACACGACAGGCTGTTCCTCGACACGTTTCCCAAGGGATACCCCAATGACTGTGGCGAAGGCAAGCCCCACAATGCTGAACCGATACGGCCCCGTTGATAGCACCTGTCCTCTCCTGCATGTCGCCTCAACTGTGAAGCGAGGACAAGTATCCCGCAGTGACACGGTAAGGTTTGCCTCGGCAACTTCAGGGTGCGAATGAAACACTGTGTCGAATACACAACCAACGAGCGCCTCGAGGGATGTACAGCTTTTTGGGAGGTTTTCTGTGAGCGTCGTACATACGGAGGAAGAGCAGATCGAATAGGAGGGATCATCGGAACAAACTGTCCCCGAAATGTCGTGCGTGATGACGAGAGAGAGTAAGACAGCTTGTAGATGGGCTCCTTGGCTTGGGTCAGCAGTATCGTTGGAGATGGATAATTCGAGCTGGGGCTCGTTGATGTGGATGGTGCCCCTGGCACGAATTGGGCCCCCGCGGACAACGCTGGTGAGGGCCTGGCCCATCTTCAAAGAGGCCTTTGATCCGAGCTCAGCTGAAAGTTTTATTCAACAGCACATGTAATTGTACAGTACCTGTTCGTCGTATAATGATATTTATGGGTGTGGACACTGACGCCCACCAACACGCCAAATCATTTCCACACGTTATAGCACCTGAGTGGCTATCTGGCTCGACGCAGCACTGTCGGTACTCAATTTGCAATGTAATAACATTACATGTTGTAGGAAAAATGTTTCTGACGAAAGGGAAACATTTTTTCCTAGATGAAATTTTGATATTCACTCCTGTTAGTGGGATACATGCTTCTATAGAACCTTGTATTTTTTTTCTGAAAAAAAGGTGTTCTATCCCTGTCGGCTTCAAATCTGTGCGTTGACACCCTTGTTTATGATGAAAAACGGCTAAGAACCAGCGAGATTAATCTCTAAAAAAACACTTAAAAAATCTACATGGATAGTATATACTCTCGCCCATCTTTAACCCATTTTTCCGCAAGGATTTCTATGAGATGTGGGTTGGTACCATCCCTTTGGCCTCGACCTTCAAAAGTGTGACAAATTCGAGCGGAGTTGTAATGGGGAATGGCTGTTGGCGGGTGGGAAGGTTGTTTAGTTCGTGGGACAAGGGAGCGTCTATTTTGAAACTTCGGCACGTCGCAGATTGATTTAGTACAGTCATCCCCCAACACTTGCGACAATCCTGGCACTTGCGTCAATCCTAATTTACACATCAACAAATGCCTTCTCCTGCTAAAATACACTCTGACTACATGGGGTGTACATTGAATAATAGTCTAGATAGATTGAATTCAACCCAGCTTGATTTAGTATGTCAGTGTGACACCCATCCCACACGCAGATGGGAAATTTTGCAACTCCCTATCAATTACACCTGCTGAGCCAGCATCACGCTGGCAACATCAATTTGTTGTTTCAAGTGATTTTTTTCATTGTAACTTATTTCTTACATGGGCCTCTATAACTCTACGTAATTTTTATTTATTTATGTATGGATGACGAATGACGACGTGTTCGCAAGTGGTGTGCGGATTTTGCAACACCGGTGTCATGATAGTAGTATTTACCGCCAAAAAAGAAAGCACCAAATTCGGAAGGTTACTAACGCCCAACTAAACACTACCATGAGCATCCAGTCTGCCTTGGACCAACTTGCGACCTATCGCGCACAAAACGCCCGTGCGTCTCAAGATATTTTTGAAAAGGGTACATTTGTGCTCGAAAAAAATGCCCTTCACAAGATGGGTGACGAGAGTATGACCACCTTGCCCACTTTTGCATCGCACTCACCCATCCCATGGCGCGGACACTCTAGGCTGGGCGTTTCTAGAGCAGCTTGCGCTCGCAGCGATCGACGTTGGGCGATTGGACGTCACGGATGTACGTACTACCTAAGGACCTCCCCAACGGTCGCGCTCACGCGTGTCATCCTGTCTATCGGTCGTCTCTCGTGGTAGCGGTGCCTCCGAATGCTCAGCGACAAGTTCCCGGATTCGCCCCGCGTAGACTGTCTCACTGGTATCCGCATGGAAGCGTCCGAGTCGCCCGATATTGCGCTCAAGTACTACGCCGAGCTGTTGGAGGCGGATCCAACGAATGCGGTACGTCAGTGGATGATGGGTCGGCCCCCACACGAGTTCACGCATGTGGTCAACAGGCCGTATGGAAGCGCCGCATCTCGATCCTCCGACGGACGGGCAAGATGGACAAGGCGGTGCACGAGCTGGCACAGTACCTCGACACGTTTTACACCGACCTGGAAGGGTGGGTCGAGCTGGCCGACATGTACGCGGCGTGTTACCAGTACGGCTCGTCTCTGGTGTCGGATAGGGGCTGACGTGTGATAATGAATGTGCAGGTATGCCTCGTCGTTGCAGTCGCTCATGCACGTCCTGTTGCTCGCGCCGCAGAACCCGTTTTACGTGCTGCAGGCGGCGGAGACGGCGTATACGGCGGGTGATGTGACGCTTGCGATCAAGATGTTTCTGACGGTGATCGATATGACGGATGGGGATGACGCGGATGCGCTGGTCGAGTCGACGCCGCTAGGGATTACTGTGCGGGCGTGGTATGGGGTCAAGCTCGTGCGTATCTGGGACCCTTTTTTTTTTTTACGAGAACCACGAGTGACGTGGATGGTAGTGTGCGCGACGTATTGGGCAGGACACGCGGCTGGCGGCCCACTCGGCATCGAATACGGCGCCGCCGAGTAACGTGGAGATGCTGGATCAGCTCGCAACGGAGCGGTTACGCGTTGCCTATTCGAGTTCTGGGAAACAGGGGGAGATTGCCAAAGGGAGGGAAGAGGTGTTTGCGTGGGTCGCTGTGCATTGATCATCGGTTGGGGGGTTCGTAGGAAGGTGTCGAATTGGCATGTTTTACTATGTGGGTGATGATTTTTTTCTTTTTCTTTTTTTTTACATTGGCGGCATACTGGATACAACAGGTATGAGCAGGCGGATAAATACACACTGATGGGATGTGATGATCAGGGTTTTGCCATTACGTCTAGCCTTGGACGGACCAAAAATGACATGAGCTTCCGTAGCGGACCGAGAACATGTGGATGCATGTGTGCATGCAGCACGACTAATAATGGTCATTTTTTTCAAGGCGACCTGTTTCTGTTTCCTTTTTCATGGTGGGCGGGTGAACTCGGAGGACCCTGCTTGAGCGATGGGACGAGTCAATTACGTGTCCGAGCACGATCGAGATGGGCTCGTGCCTCGTCGGTCCGTGTCTCCCAATCTACGGGCCTGGATCTCGCGCTGGGCGGAGAACGGTTACGGCGTCTAGGCTTGGGTCGTCGGGTGAGGTGAGGTGGACGGGCTTGCATGATGACTGTCAACACGGCAGCCTAGGCTGGTCAGCAGCGATAGGGGCTGTCCATCAATCTAGCTACATTATTGTTTGAACGGTTTTCCCCCTGGGCCAGGTGAGCCGGTTCTGCGATTGTCCGGAGCTTTCCATATATGGAAATAGCGGTGTGTGGTGGCCACGTGCGGAGCTCTTGACGTGTCGCCCTTGCCTTTGGTGAACCTCTTTCGACGACGGCCTCCTCGCTTCGAGATGTTTGCTGAAGAGCTCAAGACGCTGCGTAGACTCGGGTTTCGCCATGTGCGTCACTTTGTACTGACTGCGTGCCAAAGAGCCAACAGGTTTTTTTTTAGCTGCTGTTGCAGATACTCAATTTTGCCTCGGTCTTTACATCAGGTCTAATGTTGTGGAAGGGTTTGGGCCTGTTTTTCAACACCGAGTCGCCGATTGTGGTGGTCCTGAGGTACAATCTCTGGTCTATTACATGCCAGCGGCGTGTGCGCTGATACACAGGAAAGTGGATCCATGGAACCCGCCTTTTACCGCGGAGACCTTCTCTTCCTGACCAACTTCCCCAACGCACGATATGAGACGGGTGACATCACTGTGTACCAGGTACCAAAGGCGGATATTCCAATCGTGCATCGCGTACTCGAGACACACGATGTGATCGTGCCCAACACGACGCGCAAGTCCAAGCAGAACCCGTTGGTAGAGTTTCCCGGGGCGGTTGAGCGGCGCACTGACCGCGCGCGAACAGGTTCTCGACGTATACGCCGGGACGGAACCAGCTGATGCTCACCAAGGGCGATAACAACCACGTTGACGATGTCGAGTTGTATCAGGGGCTCGATTTCCTGGAGCGACGCCACATTATTGGCAAAGTCCGCGGGTATGTGCGATGTGATGTTGACTTGGCTGGTGTGCAGACGTGTGTGTTTTTTGCCGTGTTTAGTTTCCTGCCGTATATCGGATACGTAACTATCGCCATGGTGCGCACGACGCTGATTTGACCGCTCATTTCCGTGGTGTTTCTGACGTCGGGTGAACTCATTTTGCAGAACGATTTCCCGCAGCTCAAGTACGCGGTGCTGGGCGGGCTGGCGCTGCTTGCACTGGTGCAGCGCGAGTGAGGATAGGTAGCTAGGGACGGGGAGTGAATGAAATTGAAATGGAATTTGATGTGACGGACGTGTTTTGAATTTGCGGAGACGGGTGTGCGACGCAGATCCCTGGAGATGAGGCTGATCATGTGCACGTGGTGTGGGGGCAGCGGCGAACCTCGATGAGGAAGGGGGAGGAGGAGGCGGACCCGGGTCGCGCGTGATTCTTTGAGATGTGATCGAGGAGGGACAGGGGTGAGTCAAGGGGGAATTACATAACGGAACACAAGCGGGTGTGTCTGGGGACCTGGGGGGACCCGGGGAGCGCTGTCGAGGGAGGTGCATTGTGCAACTCGGCAGACAAACCCGCCTTGTTCTCTCCTCCACATGGACCCCCCAGAGCCCCTCCCCACCCATCCCGCCCAGCCCCCCACCGCCCCCGCTCAAAATAGTGGCCCGTGCGTCCCCTTTGCCTCCCCTTTCCCCCCCTTGACTCACCTCCCACAGACAAGTTCGCTCCCGTGTCACCGTCGTCTGTGCAGAGGTGCGTCCGACCCGGCTCTCTCGAACCCAAACTCACCCTGCCCAGTGCAAGCGTCTCAAGCTCAAGTGCGACCGCCGCACGCCCTGCGGTTCCTGCACCAAGCGCGATACCGTCGCCCGCTGCGTCTACTCGCCTGCTGCCGCGGAAAAAGTGTGCGTGCCCCTGTTCTCTCCCCGTTGCTCCCCTCACCCCGCAGCAGCGACCTCCACTCCCTCAACAACCGTCTCGTCCAGGTCGAGTCTCAGCTCGCCCAGTTCACCGCCCCAGGCGCCCGCGCACATCACCCGCCCCCCGGTCCCTCCACCCAGTCGGATCGACCCCTTCTCGCCGTGGGGCAGTCGGGCTCTTCCCTCGCCATCTCCCTCGACGACATCACCGCCATATGGCTCGACGAGCTCGATCTCTCCAAGGACATTCTCCCCGTGCAGTCCGCGCCCTCGTACCCGTCCTGTCCCCCGTACGCCGCACATCACGTCAAGGTCGAGCCTGCTCCTGCAACCCTGCCCCCTCACGATGTTCCCCCGTCGTCTGACCTCCCCGCCCCTCGTCCCCCTCCCCCCCCCGCCGCCTCCTCTCCCGCCCCCTCCCCCCCCAGCAACCACTC
>JBBPKE010000415.1:0-20324 GCA_038089095.1 Tylopilus orsonianus | reverse complement strand
GCCCTCGGGCTCCTTCCCGAGGGAAGTCTTGAGAATGATGCGGAGACGAAGATTCTTAGAGTGCAAGGACTCTTTGGGACCGGATTGGCGCAGTTCAAACTCGGGGATTTGCAATCTGCGATGACAACCTTCCAAAGTGCGCTGAATGGTTGCGCTGGGGACTATCCCCTTTGTGCCCACGTTACGGTGCTACTTGCACAATGCATGTGGGCGATTGGGACGGATGAATTCAAGGAGTCTGCAAAAGCGCTCTTGTTGGACAGGTGAAGAACGCAGTCATCATTTTCATGTGCATGACTCACGACAATTCAGTATCACAGCAGACGCTGAAAACCTAATGGCAATCAACACCCTAGCAGGAATGGGCATCCTCACAGAGGACGAAAGTCTCGTGGATGCCGCTTTGTCCGAAATTCAATCTCTTTCCGTCGAGCGCCGACAAGAGCTGGATCCGAGAAGAGACGTCGCATACCTTCTGGTACAGCATTATCTCAGTCAGGTATGACCGGTTATTCACGGAGTCTCGCAAGCTGCTGACCCACACGCCCCAGGGCGATATTGAACGAGCCACTCGAATTGCGCAAAAAGAATTGCACGCCGAGCCTTCAAACGTACAACTACGATGTGAACTCGCCTCCTTGATCTTGCAACAAGGCGATTATCGAACAACGCAAGCCATTCTCGAAACTCATTCATTGGAAGAAAACATCACGCATATGAAGGAGACTCTCCCACTATTTACTATTGCCGGAAGCGGGGAATACGCTTTCAAATGTGCGCAGAAAGCGATTCTGCTGGATCCAGGAAAATTGAAAAATTGGCAGACATTGGCGTATGTAAGATCTAGAGAGATGTCATGAATACACGTTTGTTATCCCATAAAACGCAAGTAGGCTCCCGACTAGCCCTCGAGCACTTGGTAACCCTAGATTAGCTATAATCTGAGCACAATAGTCGAGGTAGCTGTGGAACATCAGCACTGACATGAAAGGATTTTATGCTCGTCATCGCTTTGCTTGATTGACGGCCTCTTCAGTAAGGAAGGGTTGAGGGAATGAGACCATCCAGAAAGTGAAACGTGCTGCTCACCCCTTCGCGTTGCATCCTCGAGCAGTTGTGTATCCACATGTTCTGCAGGTAACTGCACGTACCGGACGACCGATCCCCGGATGAAACAATTCTTCACTGCCATCTAGGTAGAGTAGGCAATAAAGTATGAGAAACGACAGTCGGATGAGATGACGTGCTTACCATGTGCGGATGTCTTGTCTCGTCAAGGACCTTTATTGAGTCCAGACGGATGTTGAGGAACCTACGTGGTCGAGGGCCCTCGTCAATGGAGTGAAGAAGCGAGTGCGGGCACCGTGTACGCACTGGTCGACAGATTTGAGCACGCCGGATATCGAGAGGTCGTTCTTGAGCTCGACGGTGACACGCTGGTCGGTGAGCGTCTTGAACACTGAGAAGATAAGCTTTGGGGGATGAGCAGCGTGTATCAGGTGGCGGGCAGGCAGGATGGACCGACCATCACGGTCTTGGTGGACGCAGTCTCGGTGGACGCAGTTTACTTTCGGACAAGAGAGATGCTGTTTTATCTAACTACAGAACCATAGTTTATTATAAGCCTTGGTCTGATTCCACGATATACTACCATAAAACATTTCATGGACAAAAGCACCCCTCATCAGTCGAACTCTGACATATCAAAGTCGTATGTGAAGTGCTGGACGCGTCCATCCATCAATCGGCTGCAACCACCAGTCAAGCGTATTCGCACCTTGTACAAGCACATGATTTTCACCACCCAGGCCTCAAGGTGATAAATCTTTTTGTTACCCATTCGCATCCGTAGCTCCTGCGAATGCTGTTAAAATCGTCGAACTTGCCAGCTTGAGATGATCGGCCACATACGTAGAACGCTGCCCAATGCATCACATCGACCTTAAGGGCTTCGTCCACGCGTTCTACCACCCTGTCTGCTACAGTCTAGATACCAGACGATCAGACCTGGCACTCCCCTCATGCGTATCACAGGACAGGTCCTTTACCTTGAGAATAATGGCGGGTGGTATGCAATGGCTGAGGAGCTCATAAAATTTGGCACGAACTTCCATTACTCGTTGGGGGGATTGTTCTTGTACGATTAAATCAGCAACCTTATGACAATATGTCTCCCAATCTGGTTTCGCGATGCTGAGAGGTCCAGAGAGATCAGGTCTGTGGGCAACATCCGGGTCAATATACGTGAGATCGAGACGTAAGGGGCAATGACTTGCGATTGCATCTTGAGGGCCTCAAAAACAAGCAGCGCTTTTCTCATATTACCTGCGGCATCTTCCGCAATTTGAGCAGAGGCCTCCGGCGGAAGGTCGAACTTGAGCTTCTTGGCGACGTGCTCCAATACAATTTGCATCTGCATACATGTGTGTCATTCCGTGAGTACAGGAGCGCTGCATAATCACTCACCTCCTCTAAGTTTGGCGCAGCCACTCTGATGAGGAGACAACGACTCTTTATAGGCGCAATGAGTCTACTTGTGCTATTGGCGCACAGAACGATCCGCAAATTCGACATGTACTTCTCCATTGTTCGACGCAGCGCCGCTTGTGCATCGCGCGATAGGGTGTCGGCTTCGTTAATGACTACGACTATAGAGAATGTGTGAGCAAAGAAGCATGTACTACATGCGGATATGACCTTTGAAGCGCTGTTTAGCACTGAGGTCAACTTGCTGTGTCTGAGCGATCTCCTTCAGTAGCTCTTGGATGATGACCCGGTCGTAATTACCCGCTTCACTTGAAAGTAAAACCGATTCGTTCATAGACCATGCTACCTCATGCTGCGTGACACACCTAGGAGTTAACTCGATGTGATAATTGCTCTGAACAAGATTGATCTCGATCTTGCGTCTTGATGGCGAGACGAATACCCTTTGGTCAATTTTCAGCTGTTTCGGGTGTTTAGTTTGATACCATTCCGAGTTTGGCTGCACGGCTCACCTTCTCCACACCACTTCCAAATAGCTGTCGAAGCGTACAGCTTATTCGTGTCTTCTTCCCAGCACCAGAAGGCCCATAAAAAAGCACATGAGGGAAGTCCCCAGATGCGGCGAGGGACTTTAGGCGAGCTGACAAGCCTTGGTGGTAATGGAGATCGTCCAACGTTTTTGGTCTGAACTGGGAAAGAAAGGAAGTAGGTTTTTCTATCCTTGCATTGGATTTCAACCTACCTTGTCAACCCAGAGAGACATGTTGGTTTAGGTCAAACAATGACGCGCAGTGTCGGAGCGCTGTCCACAAGCTGGTGCGCGCTGGCGAAAGTTCACACTGTCGCGTTAGGTCACGCGTTTATCGGTCACAAGGAAAGAGCCCAAGATGTTAGGATTCTTCAGCAATGCTAATGTTTTCTTTTCAATAACCAACACAGACAAACACGTTTTCTAGTGGAAAATATCTTTTCAGCGTGCACATTGATGCACGTGGCGCTGCAACATCCAAAGGAGCAACCCGCAGACAGATCTGGCAGGGGCTCAGCAAAATGACCGTGTCCGGTCGCGCCCAATTGTTGATGAAATTCAGGCTAGCCAAACTTCCAATCCCGTAGACATCACGCGAGAATCGGCCACACTTTCATGCTGTCTAGGTTTCATGGCAAAAGTCCCGAGCTACATAGTATCTACCGAACACACTTGTGATGCAAAGTAGGATGCGGTACCAAGTGTCTCACGCTCGTAACTAAAGATATTTAGTCAGTATGGTGGAAGCTCACTGAAGGTTGGCAAGGATATCTTACCTGTCACCCCAATGGGTGTCGTCATTCGCTTTGTTATCCTCCGCTGTATATACGACACCAGGAGCATCGATTGGCACTAGTCCATCCCTTTTCTTTTTTCTGGGAAAATCAAATGATGGAACTGCAGTTCGCCTCTGTAATGCGGCATTCGTCCAATCCGCTCGTAGTTTCCCAAATATCAATCACAGTATTGCCAGGTCGGAAGGGCTCTGAAACGACTCAGTGATGGCTGGTGCGCAAAGGGGTGGGATTGGCACCTGATTAAGAGATCTAGGACATTCGTGCAGAGGTGATGTGAATGCTTCCAGTAGATTCCGGGTGTCACCACGTGCACAAATAATTGAGACGTTGCGCGAAGCCAAGCTGAACAGACCAACTTGAAAGCGAAAGTCCAATTAAACTTGCGAGGCGCAAGATCGTCCAGGAGGCCAATGAATCTAAGATTGCCACTCCGAGCACTCAGGCTGGCGTGCCATATCCAGCGAAAGGTGCTAGCAAAGCAACTTAATTTTAATACTTGTTTTCAAAGAACTTCCAGCGTACAGACCCAAGTCCTTCGAGTCATCCGAGTCTGGCCGCAGCTTGATAGCAGTACTGGTGTCATATTCACCAGAGTCACTAGTATATAATGAGATGAAAGGATCTCCAGGCGCCGCTGGCAGATCCTGAACGGATCGAGATGTGTGAATCATTCCTCGTGCGTGAACCGGATCGGGGTTCTGGATTCGGGGTGAGTCTGCCGCTGCAAGACGGCCAGCTACCATTGTTAAGCAGAGGGTTGTGCACCTTGGAATGCGATGTCAGACTCTGGGGGTAACAAAAACTGCTAGTGCTGAATAGGGATGTGGAGGAACTAATACTGTACCTCAGCAATGCTTGGGGAGGGGTTCTGCTTGGAGCTTCTTCACTCTAGCGCCAACCGCTGCAGTCGACTCTATTGATACAGAAGCACGGGAAATGGGAGTCGTAAGTATGATGAGCAATATTCCCAATAGCTGGCACTTTGGATAAATAGGTATAAATGAATACGGATGCATGATCCCATGACTACCCGGTTAATCTAACTTAACTCGGGTCAATTCTTGAGATCCAGCACTACGGAGATCTTGCGCGAGATTTCATAATAGTTGGCCTGATCCAATCGACGCGAGCGGCGCGGCAACACAGAGCACACTTCTGATGACAGTTTAATTGTAAAGGCTATGATCTTTTGACTGGCCCACAGGCTGGTGGGTGATATTTCATCCGCCCGAGACTACTACCGATAGTGCGTGACGCGCGTGACCACTGGGCTGTATGTGTGGCGCTTGATTACCAAATCCGGTGACATTTTCACACCCATACTTACATGTGATGATACGCACGTGACCTTTGAATATTGTAGCTTTCCAGGTATTGAGCCATCCGCGTTCATGTCTTGACATACACTTGGACACACCCGGAATAATCATCATCGCGTTCCCAGCCTTTGGGCTTCCACGATTCACTCAATATATCTTGTTTATACTGGTAGATTGACTCTGTGCTACACCTCTCTAAAGTGTCTCGCGCGTATATCTTCACTCATCAACTCTCGGGCTGGAATGCGCTCTCCTAGCAAACATAGCAAGCATTTCTGTTCATAGGTGTGTGTAATCGACCCTCCTATGTGATCACAGGAGTTGACTGTGTTCATAGGATCTTACTATTTTTCCAGAGCCAATATAATACAATGACCAGCGTCAAACACGGACATCTCACCGTTGGCACGGTCATGGTTCGCAGGAAGCCTACGCTCACATATCAATCCCCGTCCCAGGGTACTACGACGCCGCATTCCGAGAAATTCATATTGACACCCCAGAGCGCCACCAGCTGCCTCTCCGTAGCACCAATGCCATCTCCAACTATGTCCCAAACGCCCGAGCTCTCTCAAAGAAGCGCCACGGTGACGCATGAATTAAGTCGTCACCATATGGCGACTGCCCTCTTACCACTGTATCACCCTTTCGGCACGCTGGCATTATCGCTCCCAGATTTGGACCCCACTGCGTTCGGCTTACCCGCTCCGGTGGCTGTATTCGACGATCCCACGCGTCGTTCCTCCAACCGCCAACGCCGGCCCGCAGCCAAAGTCCGTGATGCGGACGTTCTTGCCACATCCCATCCTCCCTCGTTCGTAGAGGTGACGCCTACTTCCGAAACCGAGATGAGGGAGAAGTCAAGTCCGCGCCGAAGACGCGGAGGCGGTCCCGGTGGCAAGCGAAAGCGCAAAGAGCACGAAGACGGGGACGCCACCTACCCAGCCAAACGCCCGCGCAATCCAAGATCTTCAGGGGCCACATCAGGATTGGCAGGCACACGTGCTGTAAGCAGGGAGCATGGATCACCTGCGCTTTCCAATGCGCATACGGGAGCTTCTCCGGCGTTGGACGCGGGACGAGGTGACATTGCTGAAGAGAAGAAACCGGAGCGCCGAACGACGCGCTCGCGCGGAGCTATTGTGCGGCGGGACTCGACTGCCAGCGAGGACACTGCATCATCGACTTCTCCCTCTGTGTCTGCAACCAACACTGCCGTCGTGGCGTCTAGCGGAGAGCCGGCGGAGGCAGATGAATCTCTAGCCAATGAGGCATCGAATGGGATTACCCCTCCTGCGACAGAATCCAAGAAGGTGGATGCCGATGATATCCCTGCCCCCGAGCAACAGAATAACTAGTCGTACAACAGTCCATTCGACGGTCGCGTGTTTACCACACAGATGTGGCCGCTCCATAACTCTCTTTTTCTCTTTCTTGTATTCATGCACCACGGCCATTCAGACTTGTCCCGACACGATCATCATTTATAGTGTATCTCACCGTAAATCGTCCTTTCCTTGACTCTTTTCTGTATATTAGGGCGTCTGCTATGGAAATAGAAAGGAAATATGCCGACATTTGACGTCGAATCATACACGGGTTAGTACTATCCCCTACCCCCCGTTCGGCACCTACCCCCAGTTCGGCACTCCAGAAAAAACACAACATTCTCACTTGTTAACCTTACCCGCCATAGTTTTCGTACTATAACTACAAGCTCCAAGTTGAACGAATGAAAATAATGGTGTAGTTCTTGAGATCGTGATGTGGGTTGTTGTCACACTAGCATCACTCGCCTAGTGTGTGCCGAAGCGGAGCCTCAAAACACAGTGGTCACGAGTCGCGACCGCTGTACACACATTCACGTGCGCGCAGCCCGAGCTATTGGCAATGGTAGGTCATCGAGGGCAGCGAGCTTCTACTGGCACAGACCCAGAACATGAAACCCGGATGGTGCTCGCTGTCAAAGATCTCGCCAACGGAACTTACAGGACCATTACTGCAGCTGCAACTGCACATGAAGTGAGTGATGTCATGGCACACCAGGCCGGGGTAATGAAAAATCTGAAACTGACATTATTTTTGGCAAGTTGCCCGCATTTCATGTCGTTGTCTACAAACTGTCCCTTTACAATGTTACATACTCACATTCCTTATATTCCAAGTCTACCCATGCCTGATACACTCAATTGCCCATTCACTGTCTCACTCACAACTCGATCATTACGAAAATAGGTTTTACAGTCACAGGCCAGTGCACTTTAATTAAGTACAATGAGTAGTGTACATACACTTGCAGTCCTTGTCGAGTTGGACTCGCCTTGAATTACGGAGTCTGAATTCAACAGTATGTGACGTGCTGTGACAGTCCTTCCAATTTTGGGGCGCCGAACTGGGGGTAGGTGCCGAACGGGGGGTAGGGGATAGTATGTCCGTCGGCTGCCTGAAGCTCGCTTACCGAATGGATGACGGTGCTTGCGCCCGCGACCCGTTGACAGAAGCCTATAAGTCCGATGCAGGATATCCAACACGAAGGTGTGAACCGGGTAGAAAAGTAGTATGCAGTGTCAGACGGACGTGATGTACAGAAACGAGCTCACTGGCACTTTATTCGAAGTTCAGGTGCCCAGTGCCCGTATTCAGTGCACAAGTCGGTGGACGGCCCAAGTATTCGGCTTTTGTTTAAAAGTAGCCTATTGATATGAAATGGGGTTGAAGAATTGGCACCGGAACACAAAGAGTAGGGACTCGGAGGTCATGATCACGCGGTCACTCTGGTCAACACCATATCAAATTGCCGACACGATTTTGCGGGCAGTGGCAGTAAACGGAGGTAAAACGCCGTGAACGCTGCCGCCTATCGTTTCTGACGGGCTGACAGTCCGTGCTTTGTCGGGTACAAAGTGGACGCGCCCTTCTGGCAGCGTGCGGGGGCCTTGCTACCCTTCGGGTCATATGGGAGAGCCTTACGCTACGTAACCACGGACAGGTCAGTCATTTCCTGGATGGGCGCGATTGAGCATGTGTTCGAGACGTCGGACGTGACGTGAGATTTAAATTAGACAGCTCATGATCTTGCCCGGAACCCTGCCTGGTCCATTCGTATGGAGTCCTTTTATTCGCGCTTTCGTTCTCTTTGCTCCTCTCTACCCACCACATGGAAGAGGTTGTGTCGGCCAGTTTGGATGGCGCCCTCTGCCCCCCCGTGTCGCGCTCAGACGCGTCGCTCGCTGGTTGGTCTCCCCCCTTTCTTTGCGCGTCCGCTTACTCTCTCTCCAGCGAATGCTGTTCCACCCACCGGCGCTAGCGATCAGAACGCAGATCCTTTTGCCGATCCGGTCAACGATGCTGTGGCTTCCGCTGAACCCCAACAACCCTCCGAAAAGCCTGACGCCCCTCCCGCTCAAGTTGCTCCACCCCAACCACCCATCTACAAGCGTCGCTGGTTCATCGTCGCCTCTGTCATAGGTGCCCTCATTGGCATTGCCTTGCTCTTCGTCATACTGTTCCCGGTCGTCAAAGCCATCATCCAGGATATAGTCAACAAAACGACCCTTGACATCACAACGGCAGCTATAACAAACCCTACAAATTCTTCGTAAGTCCGAGTCTCGCATCTTTGCTTCCATGTCCGTCTTATTCCCCCGCATCGTAGTTTCCAGTTGTTCATGCAGGGTACTGTACGTAAACCCGCTCTACCTTCCAGCCTTCGCGTGCCGACGTGTTTCATCAGGTTGCCCACACTGGCATATTTTCGGCAGTCATTTCTTTCCCGACTCCGGTCAATGTCAGTTGGCTAGATGGCTCCACAAAGGTTCCGCTTGGCTACATGCAGTTGTCGACGCTGTATGCTCGCAACAAGCGTGCCACAGTTAATGATACAACGACCTTTTACATTACGGACCAGAGTGCTTTCGGTCGTTTCACATCTGCCATGATCACGTCTCAGAATTTCACTTGGCAACTTGAGAACTATGATCTCACTGTGCAGGCTGAGAAATTCCCAACTGCTCACGGTATATCATTTAACAAGTTTGTCACGATCAACGGCGAGTCGCGTTCGTGATTCTCCTTTCACTCTCTCATTGCATCCCTTATAGGTGCCGACAGTTTTGCCGGCAATGTTCAGCTGGAGGATCTACAACTGCCTAGCGATAATCCTGGTGGTGGTATTAACTTTGTGACCGTCACCCGTCTCAACAATCCCAGGTTTGTTGGCTGCTTGTCATGCCAGGGTGATAAACAAGCAGAATTTCAGTCCGTTCGCGCTCGATCTTGGAACTGTGGTCTTCGATCTTACCTACCAAGATGTTCACTTGGGCAGCGGTACTGGGTCCAATACCCATCTGGTATATTTTTACTTTTCCAATGTGTGGCTAATGTTGATGCCTGTCATTAGTCTCCAGGATATAATAACATTTCGCTTAGTGGCGTTCTGATTCCTCAAACCGGAACCTCCAACCTCGCCGCGGTTTCCCAACTATTCACCAATTACCTCAACCATCAGAGCTCACCAGTCCTTGCAATCGGAAAGTCTACAATCCAATCTGATGGGACAGAGATATCGTGGCTTAGTCAGGGCATCCAAAGCCTCACGTTGACTGTCCCCTTCCAGTCTCCAGCACCAATCAATCCAATCCGCTCTATCGACATCGGTAATCTGGCACTCACGTTTACACCAGACACTGCGTGGAATCCTCGGGCTGACAGCAACTCGGTTTATGCGCGTATGAGTAAGCCGTAATGATCGTGCCATGGTGGCTAGGTGTGATAAATGAGTTGCAATTCAGGGCTCCCTTTTGGGTTCAACCTGTCAATTTCCGAGATCAAGAACCAGTTCAACATCGTGAAGAATGGCTCGAATGTGGCTGGGCTGTCTACGGTACATTGAACAATGTGTCTGGCTATTGACGCCTTACTCACATACTCAATATAGCCTCTGGGTGCTTCTACTTCGTCTATCAGTATCTTAGAGCCGACGGATACTCGGGGGCAAATCAACATCACCATCTCGGATGGTTTTTTGAACACGACTAATGCAGAGCATGGTCCGTTCTCCGCATTCAGTAAGTCCAAGTTCTTGTATGCCAACCGTTCACTTCTGACGCTATTATTACAAGACATGGAACTTACCGATTCCCAGACCACTGAGTTTTTGATGATAGGCAACTCAACCGCGGTTGCCAGTACGAGTATTGGTCAAATCACCCTTGATCCAATCCGAGTAAATGTGACTACAACTTTAAATGGTTTGCAAGGTCTGAAGAGATTCACTACCATTGAATCCGTGGACGTGTTAGGTGGCACACAGCAAGCCCTGAACCTTGGCATTGTTGGTTGGTAATGAAACCAACTCGTGGTATTGCGCTCAATTCTCGCCATAGTATCGATTTTCAATCCGTCGAACCTTCAACTAGTAACTGGTGATCTGAGTAAGCATAGCTAGAGACATTTTCCTGTGAGTCAGAGCTTGAGGTTTTAAACTTCCCATAGCTCTTCAACTACAAAGAGGTGGTGTCGCGCTCGGTACAGCTATGATGCCTAACCTAACCCTTTACATGGGGAACAATTCATTGACCTCGACGTCGGATTTTGAGGTGATTTTGTTTTGTTGGCTGTGTTCATACGCGCTTATGATGACGCCATCTAGCCAAATGGCAGTCTTCAGGGACTGCAGACGCTTAATGATTTCGTTGGGGGCACCGGTCAGATACTGTCTCAACGAGCTTTACTCTAAATTCAATGTGGTCACAGATGTGGAACTTGCCATCGCTGGGTTCGGTGGTAGCACGCAGATAGGGTCTTTATTGCCCGCTTTTGAAAGCTTGAATATCACTGTAACTCTGCCGGGCTTGAACTCGAGTCTGCTTTCGAGCGGTTCACTGGAGAGTAAGTCCATCGGACTCCTATTGTTGACTATTCTGATTATCTGACAGTACTCCCGACGACCTTCCACCAAAACAACGTCAGTCGGGTTACAGTGGATCTTGTCAATCCATTTACAGCAGGTTTCGATATCACCCACATCACTTCATCCGTTACATCTCACGGTCTCGCTCTTGGTACCATTCAAACAGCCACAAATTTCTCCGCTGGAGGAAAGTCAACGACAACTTCCCCTCCTCTGAATCTTAACATGAATTTTGACCGTCCGATGTTGTTTACACTTACCCGCGTTCTCGCCATGCAGGCTGGTCTCGATCCAGCGCCCTTGGACGGAATTATGGCGTTGGGTGCATATTCGTATGTTCCATCCACGAATGCAGATTTGACACCAGTCAGTCGCAGGAGCAATATCTACACGTACGAGTACTTAGTAGCTTGACTTTCTTACGCTGAACATCTTTTCCAAGGGGCTTCAACCTGCCCTCCTTTGTCGACTCGGCCTTCAAGCAGTTGCGTTCTGACGTTCAGCTGTCTGTAGAATTAACCATCGGTATGTTGTCGTGATTACCACCAGTTCGAATTCCTGATTGCCTGGTCCTCCAGGCGAATATATGACAACTCTAAATTACACCCAGCTTAGCGTTCCAATAGCGACTGACAGTAGCCTAAACCTCATCTTACCCGTCTTAGCACAACCCATTGTGCAAAAGATTGTGTCGGGCACTGTGCTTGGGTACGCAAAATAATGATCAGATGGTTTTTCTCATTAAGACATGGTCTAACTAGTATCGATTCCGTTGTTATAATGAACCCCCAGGAAATGGCTTTCGGTAATCAACCTCTTTCCCTGTTCTCCACTTTGCTGAACTGCGACTCAGGGACACAATTAAACGGAAGTATCACAAACGCGGGGCCCTGTCAGTTTTCGTGTGCAATGAATTCTACACACGCATACTAATATTTCCTTAGTTGATGCTACTATTTCTTTTGGTAACGGTTTGGCTATTTCTTGGAATGGCCAGTCCCTCGGGACAATGCATATGGATGATGTTAGCGTCGTGGCCGATATCGGTGCTACCCTCAATGTCCAAGCCAATTTTGAAGTGGCAAACGTCGACGTGCTTGCAAGCTTCACAAAAGTGTTACTCAACGAAGAGTCGTTCCAATGGGAGATCTCCGGGGAGAATCTAACCGGTGAGAGCCAAGCTCGTTCGCAGATGAGTTGGCGCTCATCTGTTTGATAGTCAATGCGCTTGGTATGTTCCGCTGAAGAATCACTGAACATGCAACATCATTCAAACTGGCATTGCAGGCATTCAAGTCCCTGGAATTTCACTTCCACCTAAGGTTGTTACTCTTAAAGGGTTCAACGGACTGCGAGATGGTGTTACAATCAATTCATTCGACTTACCTGATAACGACCCCTCGGGCGGCATTCGCCTGACAATCCAGTCTACAGTGACCAACGTAAGTAAGTACAGGCCGACAGTCCTTCCCATTAATTTTAGTGCATTTTAGCCTTCGCAAGTCGGTATCGAGTTGAGTTCTATCTCTTTCAATACCTATGCTAGTGGGATCGAAATTGCTCCCGTATCGTCGACGTTGTCCGTTACCCTTGCTCCCCAGTCCACCTCGTCACTCCCTCTCGCCGGTCGGCTCATCCCGCAGAACTCCGCGGAAGGTTTGGCTGTTGTGTCAACAATTTTCAACGACTTCATCCATGGAATGGATAGTCAAGTTACTGTCCAAGGAGCAGGTGCTGGTCCGACTGATGTAAGTTAATATCAGTATCGCTTGGCCAGTTGCTGAGGTCCATCAAGGTCACATGGCTTAACGAAGGAATCCAAACCCTCCAGGTTGTGACTTCATTACCCAACCAGGGTAAACTCAATATCATTCAATCAATCGCTCTAGAGCAAATGGAGCTACTGTTCACGGAAGCTACTGCATACGATCCGATGTCAAGTAGTAATGCGACAACTGCTGCATTCACTCTTCCGTTCGCTTTCCCGATCGATATCACGTCCTTGTCGCAGAACATCACAGTCAGCTTCGACGGACAATCGTTTGCTGAACTTCTCATTCCCGAAGCCCTAAGCACTACCGATATACAATCTCGTATCATTCATTTAACCTTTTTGGACGTGCCATTTACTGCTTTCGCTGATAAACATTCTGTGTTTAACAACTTTGTTGCCGCGACTACCCTCGGGAATGAGCAGGCTCTGGTATTATCGGGGTCCGCAAACGCAGCCGCGTCTACTGCTGTTGGGGTCTTGTCGTTATTAGACATTGAATTCTCTGTCGACTCCTCCATTGCCGGTCTGCAAGGTCTTATGGCTAAACCAGCTACTGTGGCCAATCTGGATGTTACCCATGGGTATACTGACTACCTTCTGATTACGGTCAACACGACTCTCTACAACCCCAGGTAAGCACCTTGGGTGTCGTCCACTGTGCCACATTGACAATTGCCATCACCCAGTAATTTGACAATTGGTACTACCCCACGCACCCCATGCAGATAATCACTTATTCCTCTGCAGGTACGGGAGATGTTTCTTTTACATTACAATTTGAGTGAGTGCATTTAACACCTCGTCTCTTGGTTTTAACTGATGTTTCTACCAGAGATGAAACGATTGGGTCTGCCGACTTGGTGAGGGCCTCAGGCTTCTGTTGTCGTCAGTTGACCTGATATCTTTGTACAGAGCAACATGATCATACAGCCTGGTCTTGTTGGTTACCCAACCGGTAATGTATTTTAAAGGGCTGAGGTTATGGTATTCATGGACGTTGCCATACCAGACGTGCTATACTCGCCGCAAGGCAGTTCTCAAACCGCTGCGGGTCAGACTATGTTGGAAAACTATATCCAAGGAATTGATTCGAACACGGCTATTCTTGGGACAACTGGTTCTACTCCGATTGAATCCGTACAGCTTGCCCTGTCACAGATCAAACTCTCCCCTGTCACTATCCCTGCATTGCACCAGAACCTTATTAATACTGCCACTCTCGAATTCCCAACTGACATTGTACAGACAGGAGTCGCATCTACATCATTCACCCTTGCAAATCCTTTTACTGCAAGCATCAACCTACTTGAGGTTTCGGCTACCGTGACATTCCAGAACCTGACTGTTGGCGCCATCAAAGATATTGATTTATCGTCAAATCCGATACATGCGGGTGGCCACAGCAATATCACATCGCCAGCTCTTCCTTTCAACTTCAACCTGGATCCACTGGCTATTATCGAATTGATTGCTATCTCAGCACAAGAGCACAACGTAGATCTTGGTCCTTTGACGCAGCTGTTCCAGCTGGTTATTGACAACCCTAATTACCATCCCCCTGTGTGTATCCTGCATCTAGTCTTATATACGTGATGTTTACCAGTTGCTGCTAGGTCAACACTTCCGTTGATACTAGTGCTCCAACTTGCCTTAGGTAAGTGACAACAAGACTCTGACGGTGCATGCTCATCTTGTCCGCAGCGGGAGCCAGTTTGATTTCAATGACGCTATCCTCAACGCCTTGAAAGGCCTCCAAGTTGATCTGGAAATTGTATCTCGGTTGAGGTTGGACGACTGTAAGTTATTCATTGACTTGATCCTTCGGATCTATAGGTTCGTCGCAGATGCAACAAACTTGTCTTTCTTGCAGAAGAGGGTGACAGCGATCGTAAGACCAAACAAACCCTAGAAAAGCATACACTGACCTCGTCGCTCTCCAGACTGACAAGACTGCGCTTTATCTCATTGGAGCTGTTGCTGCCCCGATCGCACAGGATCTGGTAAATGATGCTGTTCTCGCTTTCTCTGAGGCTAACATCACGTACGTCACCCCTCTACAACTAGTGGTAGAGACGCTTACCACCACATAGAAACGTCTCGAACAACGGTTTTAATTTGGCACTTCGGGGGTCCCTGACAAACATTGGACCACTGGATGCGTTGATCGAGTTTGTTGAGCCAGTCATGTATGTGGGATGCATTTACTACAAGCGTCCAACTGATGATTATTGCAGCGTAAATTGGCAGGGCAACGATATTGCCACTATTTTGCTTCCTCCTGGTGAGTTGTATCACCTGTCCCTCCTCAGACTTTGTTTAAACTTGATTTATAGTCTGTGCTGCCGCCAACACTGGTGTTCCAAATTATGCCGTGCAAGGAACATTAGTTATTACCGACCAGACGCAGTACGTTACCCTTTCGTGCACTCGTTCACCATGCTAATTTTTTTCGCCTAGATTCACATCATTTGCCGCCTACTTGCTGCATAATCCTAGCTTTAGCTGGATCATATCTACGTCCAGCCTTCGCGTGACTGCTCTCGGCACCATCTTTGAAAACGTGTCCTTGACGAAGACCGTCTCCTTCAAAGCGTTTAACAACTTACCTGGAGTGACTATCAGTAATTTCCAGCTTCCGTCGGACGACTCCCAAGGGGGCATCACAATTAGCACCGATTCAGTCATCCCGTCACCCGCTCGTATGTGTCATGGTGATTGTCTCTTATCCCTCACGTTAACGCACCCCTGCAGAGCTCGGTATTGCTATGGGCACCGTCACTTTCCTTGCGTACTTCGAGAACACCCTCATCGGGCGTGAGTCGTACTACTTTCCGAATTTTCTACACACTTTGATGGATTGGTCCACCAGCACTGACTGCGACAGACCTCCTCTTGCCGCCTGAGGGGATGGTCACCTCACACCTTGCAGGTCGCATAGTTCCACAGACTGGAGATGACTTAAATGTAATTGGCCAGCTGTTCTCTGAATATCTTGCAGCGAGCAACATTACATTGAGTGTCACGGGTGAATCAGTCCAGCCAACGGGAGCAAGTTCACCTGTCACGTGGTTGAGCGATGCGTTTAAGACCCTCACCCTTGCAGTCTCCCTTCCTGGCAAGAAATTCAATGTAAGTTGCGACGATAAGCAAAAGGTTTCCCCCATTTACTCGTTGAATAGGTCATTCAATCCATTGCATTGACGGACCTCAACCTGGTCATGCAAACCCAGCAAGAGGCGTTTGCTCCATTAGCGGGTTCGAAAAACACTGTAGCGGAGTATAAGAATCCATTCGGTTTCTCCCTACAGGTCATTCAATCTGCAGTCAACATGACCTTGGGTGTGGGAGGAGTATCCGCCGCATCAGTCAGTATGTGGCATTTCCAAGCATGACATACCTGACGTTGCAATTTAGCTTGATCTTCCATTGTCCAATACCGTCGGCGGCGTCTCTACCGGGAATCTCGCGTCCCTTCCAATTGGCTTCCACAACGTTCCACTTATGTCGCTCAATGACGCTGTGTTCGAGTCGATGTTTGCTGGGGTTACTGACAAGAGCTCAGCAATCTTTGACCTCAGTGGGACCGCTGACGTGACAGCGAAGACAACCATTGGTAACGTGCCTATCTCAGGCATTCCATTTAGTGTTAGCTCCACACTGCAAGGTCCGTCGATGGTTTCATAACCGACATTCAATACCTTATGGAGTGCATGCAGGTATCAACTCTTTTGGAGGCATAGCTGCCATCCATAATGTGAGCATCAGGGGTAGCGGCGGAACTAATGGCAATCAGTATATCACTTCGCCACTGACTACGATGCTGAACAACCCTTCTAATGTTTCACTTTCGACGATTGATATCTCTCTTCCTGTGTACTATGAAAACGTAATGATTGGGCGCGCCGCATTTGATGTAAGTTTGACGTCACACAGGGGGTTGGTTCTATTGTCCTGAACAAAGTTTGCCCAGACATTCAACTTGACACCCGGGGAAAACACCCTTCCAGGGCAGTTCCTTTATCAACCTGCTGATGCGAACGACACAGTTGCCGAATCGTTCCTGACGGACTTTGTGCAAACTGGGAACACTCTTCCGTTGACCGTGAAGGGGGACGGCGCAAGCTCCCCTTTTACTTCACTAGGTCCCGCGCTCGAGGGAGTGACGCTCCAGAGCAGTGTGACTGGTGAGCGGAGCAGATGATGGTTATGGATGTGTACTGATCTTCCTGCAAGGACTGAATTCGCCGCCGATCATTACCCATCTGTATGCCACTATCACGCTGACCACGTTACTGACGAACGAGGTGGAACTGACCTTTGACGTGAGAACCCGTTCACTCATTGATGAATGTAATCATCGACTAACATGTTATCAGATCTACAACCCTTTGGAAGCCGATTTTATAATCGAATATGTCCAAGCGGATGGTCTCGTTAACGGAGAGATCTACGCACACTTTGGTCAAGCGTTTAGCAACTTCGTCGTCCCACCGGGTAAGACCATGAACAGCGGTACAGTCCCAAATGTGGTTCTTACTCAGGGTGCGCTGGGATCTCTCGGAATCATTCCACTGGGATATATGGACGTCCAATCTGTCGCGACCATACGGTACGCTAGTCTGTTTAACATACCGTGAAGAACGACTCAGCGAACAATCAATAGAATCGCCGAAAACGGATACCAGATCCCGTGGATGCACGTGAACCAGATGCATGTGGCAACTGATTATGATCTCGGTCTTCTCTCTCTCGGAGACTTAACTTCCGCAGCTCAGTCGGTTACCGCATCCTCTGTCCCCTCCGGCACGAGCAAAGCGCCCTCTTCTTCCCTTCCCTTCATCACCAGCAAAACACCCAGCTCGCCATCTCCATCTCCGCAGACCACTAGCTTATCCGTCAGTGTTGGAAATGCGACCCATGGCTGAGGGATTATAAAGACCCCAAAGATTCTCCTTGCAGTGGATTACCGAGTATTGATTGTTATCATGTTTTTCCGCTCATCTCTTGTTGTTCTCGCATGTCGTCCTTTCTTACAGATACCTTGATACTCTTTATTCTTTTTTATTCGTGCATGATTAAGATGAGGTTGACATGTCGATGTAGGCATGGATGGTAATCGATGAGATGTCAATTTCAGACGCAATGACAAAGATCGCTGATAATTTGTATGATACGCCGAATTCAGAGAGAGACGATCTATTTGGCGAGCAGTGCCTTGCATCCTGAGCTTACGATACACCCCTGTCTCGGATTCAGAAGGTATAGATTATCAATAACTCTGGAACCTGCCGAGAAGTCAAAAACGTGTATATATACGACGTCAGGGGCCATATCTGGCGCGTGCCCAGGATTGCATAGGGACACTTGCGCAAACTCCGAAGGACGTACTGCTGAGATGGCGGGTCTTGTGCGCCAATACTATGCAGGGAAGCAGACAAACAAGACCAACCAGGACAGCCATGACTAAAACGAAGACGACGACTGTCTCAGTTAGAGCAAATTCACACTTCCCAGAACGACGAGGCTGAAAGGTCCTTCCGAGGTGAAGGTAGACGAACGCAGCTGGGCACTGTCGGTGGTAACCACCATGTCGCATCCCATAGTACCCGAAAAAATGATAATCGCGTGGCTCGTGGTGAATGCAACGAAAATAACACCCGAGATGTCCCTTTGCCGAGAATAACGATGATTAAAACAGCGTCGGCTCCCACTCCATTCCGTTTGACCCCCCGTCGGGAACTAGCTTGTTGTGATTCCTCTTGACATTCGACTGCTCATTGGTACAGCGGAGCTCGGAGCGGACCGGGAAGGGTCGTTCGCTTCGTGGGTCACCGGTCAGGTACCTAAAGGCCCTTGTACCGTTTGGGTGATATAAACAACTCAGGCCAAGTAGGACTGTATCGATAGGACACATTGAGACGCGGGCGGAAAGACTCGCGCGGAAGACTTCGGGAGACTATGGGATGACTGCCCTGCGGCAGTGGCTGTCGAGCGGTATAAAACGCCATTGGAATTTATTGCCCCTCTATAGCTCCATCCGACACCACCAAGTGAGTGCTCCAGACTTTCCCGCCAGGGTCTTAACCGAGACCCCCGGATCATCATTCCCCATAAATATCGCCTGACCCCATAGTCCAAGTTCATTCCAGTTTCCCCTGCCTTGCGCAAAATGGTCCTCACTCACCAAACCCCCTACGTTACCCCCCACATCCTCCACCGCAACTATGCCCAGCCTTTCGACAATCAGTTCTCTAGCAAGCGTAAGCCATCACTTGCCGTGTTTCTGTCTCGTGATCTCATCTTTGGCCGCCGGGCCCAGTCATCGGTCGTGACCTCGAGTATTTCTCGCAGGCCGGTTTCGACATGGACCGTATCCAGCTCAAGCGCAACGCCCCCGTCGCGCAGCTGTACGAAGATGCCATCCGTAACGAGGGTGCCATCATCTCCTCTTCCGGTGCCTTGATCAACTTCTCCGGTAAGAAGACGGGTCGCAGCCCCAAGGACAAGCGCATCGTCTACGAGGACACCTCCAAAGATGAGATCTGGTGGGGCTCAGTCAACATCAAGATGGACGAACGTGAGCAGTCTGTTTTGATTCGCGAGCGTTCTCTAATGCGTTTGTCCCCAGATACGTTCGAAATCAACCGCGAGCGTGCTATCGACTACCTCAACACTCGCGACAATGTCTATGTCTTCGACGGTTTCGCCGGGGTGAGGTCTTTTCGCTCGATCTTATGTAGCCACTCATTTTTTTCATTTTACTCAGTGGGACTCTAAATACCGCATCAAGGTCCGCGTGATTTGTGCCCGTGCCTATCATGCCCTGTTTATGGTCCGCCCTGCTGTAATTCGGGTTCCTTTGTCCGATGACTAACATAATTTCAGAACAACATGCTGATTCGTCCCACGGAGGAAGAACTCGCCAGTTTCGGTGAACCGGACTTTATCATCTATAATGCCGGACAGTTCCCTGCGAATCGTTTTACCAAGGGCATGTCTTCCACCACTTCCGTCGAGATCAACTTCAAGCGTATGGAAATGGTTATCCTGGGCACCGAATATGCAGGTGAAATGAAGAAGGGTGTCTTCTCCGTGATGCACTACCTCCAGCCTGTCAAGTTCGGCCAGCTTTCCCTTCACTCATCTGCAAACGTTGGCATGGACAAGGGCGACGTCACCCTCTTCTTCGGTCTTAGCGGCACTGGCAAGACTACTCTGTCGGCCGATCCCAATCGATTGCTCATTGGCGACGACGAACATGTTTGGTCGGACACCGGCGTCTTTAACATCGAAGGTGGTTGCTATGCAAAATGTATCAACCTTTCACGGGAAAAAGAGCCTGAAATCTTTAATGCCATTCGATACGGGTCAATCCTCGAGAACGTTGTGTACAATCCTGTTTCGCGCGTTCCTGACTACGATGACGTCAGTATTACGGAGAACACCCGGTGTGCCTATCCTATCGAATACATTCCGACCGCGACAATTCCATGCATGGTTGAAAGGC
>JBBPKE010000414.1:3277-20352 GCA_038089095.1 Tylopilus orsonianus | reverse complement strand
CCCGTTTGGAGAGATGTCCACCGCACGCACCGGCTCCGCGTGTCCCCGGAACTCGAGCGCCTTGGCCCGTCTCCTCGTATCCCACACCGCCACCAGCCCGCTCTTTGTCCCGCTCACCAGCCAGCCTCCGTCCTGCGACGCCGCCAGGTTCGCGATCAGACCCCCCGCATCCATGACTGCTCCCGCCGCTTCCCTCCCATCGCAGACTTGCCAGATTCGTACCTTGCCCTCCTCGCCCCCGCTCACGCCGTACCTGCCGTCACCGAGCAGTGCGACAGAATAGATTTTACTACCATCGATCACAATTGTGCTCGAGGAAGTGCTGTTTTCACGCGCCGCTGCGGTCGTCGTCAGTATCCCTCTTGGCGTAGCCTCGTGTAAGTTATCACCTCTGATTATCGGCGCTCCCTGCCCGTTCGAGAGAGGTTGGCCATCTCTCCGACCAGATTCTTTCGTCTTGTCAGTGTCATCCTTTGATTGTCCCGTCGATGTACTCACCGTTTCTCGTCCCCTGGCCCACTAGCACTCGGGGGGGCATGGTGCGAGAGCGATAGAAAGGTGGGTGTGGTCTAGGCTGCCCCCCATGTATGACATTTCCACGTGTATTCTTATCTCACACCCCCTGCCCTGGGCGCCTGCTCTTACCCCATCTCATGAGCGTAAACCCTCCTATATAAATGGCCACCGGCGATGAACGATCACCAGGCCGATCAAAGAGATGGCGGTACGTTCTCTCGCTCGCACGGTTTGCTCGTGTCGCATTGACTCTGGAGGAATCCCACACGATCCCCGCGTTTTCCTGCACCTCGACCCTTCAGGAACGCACGATTTAGCGCTCCGCCGCGTACTGCCTCTGACCATTTCCATTATGGAGGACGCCTTGAGTCTGGGCGCCGTTTAGCATTTAGTTCTGTATGTGACAAGAGCATCCTTCCATGTCCACGGAGGTATACTTGGCCTTGGTAACACACCCTATAGCCGCGAGTCAGTTTGGCCGATAGGAAGTTACAAGCACGGCGCTCACCGTACTAGCCGACTTCAAGCCGATATGGTCCGACCGGCAACATGCTGCGGTGATTGTAACAACCTCCGGGTCCTGCGGAGATGAGTTCTGCAGTTCAATCTCCAAAGCCGACCGTACGGGACCTGATTCTCGGGCGACGACGATATTTAGCGGCCCTTGTCATTTGATTCGTCTCTCTCCTGTGCCACACGGAAGCAAGGTCCGATTCACTCCGCGTGATCATGATTTTCTCATGGCCGAACTCCCCACGACTGGTATTCCCCGTCCCATTCGTCATCACCCAGAGATCCGCGGATCGAAACGACGTCGACGACAGCTACCACGTGTAATGGTTTGAGCGACACCAGGCAAAAGACCCACGAGCTGACTACACAGCACCGCACGTGTCCGAGTCGTTTCCCTTGGCACGAAGCGCAGGTTCGATTGACGCATGCCATCAGCCACTCGCGCCCCCCCAACAATCGTCGGCCCCTGTACATGATCCTTACGGACCCTCGTGCAGTTGCTCGGAGAGGGCACCTCTGCTAGTTCACGCAACATGATCAGCGGGTGCAATCACATCGGACGCGATTGGCATGATCAAGAACGAGCCCCTTAACACACAAACACCGCTGTGATAATGATGTGCATACTGGGCAATGGCTTCCGTCTGTCACCCAGATTCATGACGGACGCTCTGGTCTTCTCGGACATGAGGTGACGTCGAAAAGGTGTATATATGCTAGTGCCAGCGAGCGGGTTCTGGCTCGCTTGTCACTCTTCGGAACTGCAACGTTGGTTGATACGGTACAGGTATCAGTATGGCTTACCGGAGGTATATTGATGTCGCCCGCAGCGGGGCTCAACAACGAGCGGATCATCGGCTCGTATCACCGTTGACTGCCCAATTATTAATAGCTCACACACGAAAACTGTACACTCTCGATGCTGCTGCTGCTGCCACATTTGGAACAGACCTACCTACATCGCACCCATCTCCTTCCCGAGTACCCGAAGACATGCCTTTGCCAACGCCCTCGCATCCACCTCGACCGCCTCCCCATCGCCATCTGGTGCACCGATACGACTTTGTAAGCCTTCCTTCTCCCCCCGATCCATTGGTGAGTTCATCACCACCCACGCAGCCGGCGTCTTTCGTGGTATAGACGCAATCTCGCATAGTATCGAGTAGAAATAAAACAAGTGTGCAACCGACGACCGTTTGACGACATCTGCGATGAGCGCAGGCGGCGGTAGGTCTGGATCGACGGCTGCGCGACCAGCGTGAGATTGGTCTAGTACAAGAGGACAAAGGAGAGACACGAACCGGGTGGTGATGCGCTGTTCATAGAAGGTGCGTCAGAAAAGGCAGCCCAGAATGTTCCGGGCCAGAGTCTCAAATCCAGCAATTTGCGTAGTACGTATAATAGTTCGTCCTCGCGAACCCTAGGTGAACAATCCATGTCAATGACACTGGCCAAGTATTCCTTCATAAACCATTACCTCGGGAAAGGCAAGCTGCCGCGAAGCGCCTCATCTGCGATATAACCTACCATAGCGGCCTTGCATCGGTCCAGCAACGAGGGCAAACACAGCGTAGCTACTCTCCTTCTTGAAGTCTCCCGGTCTGCATCCGGGCCTCATCATCAGTCCATCGCCAAACGCAAACAGCACACGCACCATTCGTCACGTTGGAACAGATCAAAAATAGCAGATCAAAGCACCAATACGAAAACCGCTCTCTCGGAACGACCTCGCCCATCGCCGTACTGCCCACACTTTCGAAATCCGACTTTTCAAACGAGTAACGCGACGGCACGGCACTCCATTCCCCGGGGATAGGCGAGCCCGAGCGCGGCGTGTGAAACGGGAATTTGTACAATTGGCTACCCTGATGGAGCACCTTTGCAAGCTGACCAACGAGGTAGTCCGGGACGCGCGGGCCACCCAAGTGAGGGACCAGATCAATCTCCAGTGAGCTGATCAACGCGAGATCAAAGTTCTCTTCTGCCTCTTGTTCCTCCAAGCTAAACGTCTCTGCTAAAGAGCTGGGATACAACAAGTTTATCCGAGAAAACAAAAGTGAGGCATCACGTACCAGTCCGCGATGATGCCACCCCGGAAACCTTCGATGATTTGCCTCCAGATAGCTTCGACCCGCGTATCCGATATCACTGTTTAATATCTTTGTCAAGCACTCAATAACAATAGCCGGACGAAGAAGGCACCTTCTCCTACTCTTAGCATTGCCGTCACACATTCCGTCACGATGCGCAAAAAACACGTCGTCGCTGTCTTCCACAACGGCAAGTCCTTGCCAAACTTGGACGATGCTGGACAGTCGTACTTGAATTTGATTGGAATCCCGTAAGCCTAATGCACCATCACAAGGGATTCAACAAACGTCATGACCTCGGGGACTTCACTCACCGACAGAACCGCCTCGATCGTTCCGTCTTCATATATCTTGGCATGATCTTTGAACTGCATATATAACTCCACAAGCATGGGCATTGTTTTTTTCGACAGTCCAATGTACGTGATTTGTTTCCGTGTGTTCGTTGGTATTTGTTTAACTGGCGATCCGAGCGCAGACACCGATGTGGTCTGCAGGTGGAACCCCGCAAGGAACGCGAGCGAGGTAAACTCGGAGAGGTCTCGCATAATCAGTGATGGTACGCCAGACTCTCCGAGGTCGATGTTTTGCACAATGTCAATGATAGAAGCCTGTCAACGTTTATAAGCACTGAGCAATATCTACGTCGCCATTCTCCCGCTCACCTGCACCGGCGTCAGCGCGTCCACGTCTGGCCTGTAATCCGGAGAGTTTAGGTATGTGAGGACACCTACCACCCCCCACGTAAGACGAAATGAATGCATCCACCACCCTTACAAGTACCCACCTCTCAAAATTTCCATGAGACGCGTTAAGCGTGTCAACGACCATTCCGTAGGCAAATGTTGCCCACTCATCCGCCGCATCGTTCGAACGACGTCGAGATACGCCGTCAAGCTTTCTTGCGTAAATGCGGGGTGCGCGTCTACCACATCGCTAGCATCATGTGGCGACAAATGCGGGGTGCCGCCCTGTAGGATGGCATTCCCGATGTCGCTCCAAGCTTGCCACACACACTCCAGTGCCTCCGTAACGTGGTGTTCCACAGTTTCATCCGTGGATTCACACAAGGATCCAATGGCCTTGTCGAGACACTGTAGCGCGGGCGTACTGAGTGGCCGTCGATCGAGAAGGACTGTGTCCTGGACGTGCGCGACAAAGACCTTCCAAGCGTCCGAGAACGTAGAAAGGTGCATGATCTTGGATACGACAAACTCTTTGATGATCGATCCAATTGATTGCAGAGCTAGACTCTTGGATTCGTCCCAAGCCTGATCTGGCGTCGACTCCCGAGGGTGTGTTGTCGGTGGGCCGGCGCTTTCCAGACGGATTCGCCGAGTTTCTACGGAAATTGCATCCAACAATGGAAACGTAATCTTCCACATGCAATCATTCCACGTATCTAGGCTGAGCGTCGCACCATAGAGCTGCATTGCGCGGAACAATGTCTGAATGGCACCAACGCGAACTTCGGGACGAGCATCGGTACATAAACCCAGAACTTCGAGGAGAAGGAACATCCACAGTGCACTGTATTCTGGTTCTTCTTCTGCGTATTTCCGTTTGGATTGTATGGAGTCGGAGACACTCCAGAGTAAGCTCTCGGCTGCGGTAAGCGCAATATTCGTATCCGCTTGCCGGCCAAACTGACCAAGCGTACTGATGCACAGCCGAAGGTCCTCCGGCGAGAGCAACGACACAGAATCGCACACCAGCTTGAGCGACTGGAACGCAATCTTGACCAGAGCCGTATATCCGCGCTCGCTATTGTATCCCAGCGAGAGAGGCCTGGGGCGATGATCTTGCACCGACAACGTGCTCACCGAGTCGTTGGAAACTGTACACATCGGGACGGGCGGTTTGCAGACACTACCGAGCATTTCAAATATGCTCCCCCATCCAACGACGAACGTGTGTCCAGATGCTTGGAGTATCTGGTGCAATGCCTCGAGCCCCATGCGACGTAGTTCGACGTTTGTACTTGTACTGGCAGCGCCAGCTTCGGGTACAGGCACGACCTGTTTAGAAAGGACGTCCAGCACGCGACGCTGAGCCTTGGGTTGGAGATCTCCAGTGCTCGACAAGTTACGAGGAACAACGACCAAAATTTGATCGAGCACGCGAGCAGCCTGGACACGGATAGCCTGCGGTGCAGAAGGGAGACTAATAATGGATAGCAAATGTCCAGTGGTAGTATTCCAAGCGACTTCCGGCGCCCTGTAAATGAGTCGGTGGATGTTGAGCATAGCGACTGTACCGAGTCTCTCTACTCCAAAGTCGCCCGAGCGCTTTAAATCAATAATTTATAAGTTCATTCTCATCGCTCACCGTTCAAACCAAACTCACCAAGGTCTTCGGTAGATGAATACCGCTAACCCGTCTACGATGGAGAAGATCATTTCGAGGGGAAAGCGCAATAGATGAAACAGAAGCAGCGAGTTCCTCTGTACTTTCTGCCTCTCCAAGCACCTCCGTTGCATCAGATTGCATCCCAATCATCTCTGAGCTTAATTTACACAACGCATTGATGAAATCTTGGAAAGCAGAATCCTCCAAATTCTTGGATGCATCGAATAGGCGTTGTATGGCAAGCTGAACATTCTTAGGGTCAATATCTGCCAAAAGCGGATGTCGCGCAGGTTGTGGCGGGTGCGATGATGATTTCCCTGCTTCGGAAGAACTACCTGTTGCTCCAGAGTCAGACTACGTCGGCGTGTTGGGAACACTAGTGAACATACTTGCTCTTCTTGCGGAGGTATGTTGCGAACCCTTCATTGTGAGGACATAGTCCGCATTTTGAAGTGCCTCCATAATACCGTACCAGCTCTCTCCGAGGCTTCCCGCGAGGAAAAGGGCACTTGATACCAACACCTTCAGGCAGACGAGATTCCGCTCCGATAACCCTGGGGGTTGTATTGGAGAGGTCAATCCCAGATTTTCTGTCAGTGATACTCCAGAACGGGGTGTTGCTGGTTCGATATACGACTCCAAGCTCGCAACTACTCGGGACGGAATCGCAAATTTGGCGAGACTAGTGAGGAATGCGTCCCTGGGTGTTGTCAATGCGAGCATGCCAGCAACATTTGTCATCGCCTGATAGCTCGTGAGTACATCAACAAACAATTCATCGGAAAGGTTGGTAGAAATAATGAAGGATAAAGCCGCTAGCAGGGCTGGCCAACCATTGTCTACCATTGAACGAGCAATGTGAAGGTGCCGCGTTGCGGGCTCGTCTGGGGGCAAAGTAGCCAAATCAAGGGCCGGGGGGGCACGGATGACGGGATCTCCAGCTGCACGCGGGCGTTGGACCACGATGGAGGTGTAAAGAGGCCCAGTGAAAGAAGCAAAACCTTCGCACAGTGAGACAATGCATTGTACGCCGAGGAGGTAAACATATGACTCCGGTATCGGAGGCGAGTCTGCTTTGTCCAGTTGATCTATGCTATGCGATACCTACAGTAAGGACATGAAACTGAGAGAATAAAGACAGTTACATACCACTGCAGCTTCATCGCTGAGGTTTGGACACTCAAGCTAGCTCCAGCACCAATCATACCAACGACACCAGAAACAGTTGCACTCGCCGCGGTGGCAGCTGCATTCGCCACCATTCCCGCGACCCCTCCTACATCGAGGGAATAGCTCGAACCGCTCTCCGAATGTAAGAGTGTCCCAATTCCCATCATTTGAGAGCTTACCCCGAGTAGAGCGGGTTTTTCAGTGACAAGGCGTTTCAACGAGCTGATTAATGACGAAAAGACCTTGGAACCAGACTCTTCGGCATCGTATCGATCCCAGATATTACGAACTAGCTCTGCATCACTACAGAGGCTGTAAAATATCCTCATTAGCTGAAACAAATTTATATACTGGGTGAACTGGATGAACACACCCTCGCATAATCTCCATAGCAAGAACTCGCGTCCAAACGGGGCGGGGGCCAGGATGGTCAGCGGGAATTGAGTCTGTATCATCGGATATCATTCTAATCAGCAACACGAGAAAGACCTCGGCTTCTGTTTTCAATTCGAACGAAAATTGCTTCAAAAGCAAGAAAACCACGCGGGTGCATCGAAGTGTGAGAGGAAATACGGGTTTGTCTGACAGTGACTTGAGCAACATTGGGCAAAGGTGATGTCTGAGGAGCATCAAAAGTTGTTCGTGCTATCGCGTGGTCAAGGGCGAACGCGATGTAAAGAACTGGATACGTATGCACCTTTCGGAATAGTTCATGATAGTTTGTCAAAACGCTCTCGATGAGCTCGAGCGCGAACGTCTTGTGTAAATACTCAAGGTTTAAGAAGTGAGGTCTCTCCGAGTTAGCAAGTAGGCACAGATCCTCAAAGACTGAGTACGCGTCTCTCGCAAACGGCCCCAGGGTAGCGGTAGTTCCATCAGGCAGAGTGACATCGTCCAATAGCTTCGGATCTACAGAATCGTGCTTGTCCTCTTCAACCATCTTGTCAACAACAAACATCACTAGCTGGCGGAGCGTAGCAGCAGCAGTAGATGATACGACCGCAATCCGAGAGTCTTGCAGCTTGAAGCACAGAAGTAAAGCCTGTATCCCAGCGTTCAGTGTCGCATTGTGTGGGAATCTAATGCGCAAATATACCTCGCCCAACAACCTCCCATGAACAGACGGAAAATTCGTTATAAGTGAGACAAGTGTTTGCAAAATACGGAGCTGGATGTCAACGCCCTGACTCATGGCGTCGTTCATAGTGTTGATGATCAACGGCACGGCGGACTGCGGGACCGCTTTGAGCGTAATGAGCCGCTGAAGCGACCCAAGCGATATCGCGACAACTTTTGCATTCTTCGTGGCGCACCCCATAAAAACGGGACGGAGGAGGTCATCAGACTGTGCACCGTCTTTCATGGGTAAGACGACATGTGTAGAGAGAACGGATACATGAACACACCGGATGCAAGTGAAGCTGTAGCTTGTTCTGGGGAAGACCTGAGGATCGCAAGCGATTTCTCTGCGGCCTACCAGACGAGCGTGCAATGTGAGCGAAGTGTTTCGAGATACATACAGATATCCAACCTCGCGGATTTCTGGGTGCTTCCTCCTCGACTCACTTGCCAAAGACTATAAAAATGCGTCAGTGTTATTCAACACACGTGAAGAACGCATCAATGCGATTACCTGCAATTCCGTCACCAGGAATGCCAGTGAGCTCATTCTCACTTGAACCTGTTCTTTCGTTCTCTGCTGAGTCAATGTCCGGTAGCGTTGTTTAAAGCGACGTTGTCCAGAAAAAGAGCCCTAGCAATGAAGGGAACGGCGCCAGCTTGCAGAGGCGCAAAATACGTAGAAGTCGTCGGATGAGATATTTGTGTCGCTAGACTAATCGTGTTTACATAATAACAATGCGTAGTATATCCCCGCTGTCCGCATTTACCAATGTTTCATGATAGGTTCAAATAAGAAGTACAGTCGACTCCCAGATAACGCATACCTGTCAGGATATACTCTCAGGTATGTGTTATAAGAGAGCATGGGTTTCGGAGAGGTTGACCAACAAGCGAAAACTTGGTAGCTATTAACTGTTCAAATGTATTAGAGCGTTATCTAGCACTAATAGTCTCTTTACGGGAGAAGTAACCCGTCAGCTTATTATCCCTCATCCCCTGCGTCTGGAGGGCCCGTATCCGTTTCCCGAATGTGCCTAACGTGACATCTGGCTCGCGAGAAAATGGGTCGTTTGACTCCTTGACAAATCTCTGCAGCACGAGCACAGCCTGAAATGCTTCCTCTCGGGTGGGAGCGGGCTCATCGAGTGCACTGATATCTTGGTCGTCTGAATTATGCTGTCCGTCGCTGTGTTCCCGCGCCGCGTGTGCTTCCATAGTCGCATGGTAAATGTCATCATCGCTCGCCTCAAAAATGTCACAAGTTTCAGAGGCAGGGTTAAGAAGTTCTTCAATCCTCATACGGTTTGAACGTTGGAGAATACCAGTTGCCTCCAAATCATCCAGCGCACTTTCAACAAGTTTTTCAGCATCAGACGCAATAGAGTCATCCCCAAGAGTAGATGTCTGGCCTGGGTACCATGGACTAGCGATAGGATGGGAACAGATGGGCAGATAGGTGATAGTGATAGTAATAAATTGTTGTCGGGTAGAATGCCGGCCTTACCCCAGCAGTTTCGGATCGTTGTCACTTCAATGTTGCTTGCCATTCTGACCTTGTAAAAATAATCATCACATAAAATGATATGCCCTAATTGAGTACTCCTAGGCAGCCACCGACCTGCAAGTATGGGTTATGGTGCAAGAATTTACTATGTGCAATGTGATGTGAGAGAGGTATGGGTTATGGGCAACATATTACTGCATACCAACTTGGGAAATGCAAAAAGGTATACACTATGAGAGAGTACGGGTTTTGCCAGGTATTCGATATGTGAGAGTCGACTGTATATTAGAGCAACTCCATATCGTAGATAATGGCAAGTAAGCAAGTAATAGCGAGAGGGTCATCGTTCGAGTATACAACGTGCGATATCGTGACTATGCAAAAACCCAAAATGTTTCTCTCTCCCAAATTGCGGGCCTCAATTCAAAGACCACGAGTTTCGAGATGTCTCCTGAATATTTTCTGGAACCCAGGGACGTAATCAAAGTCCATTAGGGTGTAGAAACTGGCAGGAATGCGGGATGCCGGAAGGGTGCGTGCCCCTGTCCCTGTCCTTGGCACGTGCGTCGGACGCGCTCAGCGAAGGCTGTTGCAAGTGTTCTTGCGACGCGTTGGGTAATGGGGTCGTCGATGCTGTCGAGGACGCGTCTGAATAGGCGAAGAGTAGCGTTTCGCTTTCACCTTCCAATATATCGTTCTTGGTGTTGCTGCTGCTCGGGCTGCGGAGCCCTTGCTGTCGATGTGGATCGGACGGCGCGGATAAGTATACGCGCGAGGAAAGTTCGATGGTACCGGGCGTCTGGGACGAGATGACGCTGACTCGCATGGGTGAGGCTTGGGTGTCTGGATGGACATGGGAGACTCGGGTGCAGTCATTGATATGAAAGGGACGGCCGATGCTTTTTGGATTGGCGTGCCGGTTCTGATGGGGGATAGAAGTTCGATGGGGTAGCCATCGTTAGGTTGAAGTGCAGGGGGAACGTGTTTAGGCGTCGAGGCGCCAGGCGGGAGATGTTGAGTCAGTGTCAATAGGGTATCACGGGATATCTGGGCATCCTGGAGAGAAACAGCGGAATGTGATGCGGATGTGGGACGAGAGGAAGAGGCGATGGATATGAGTATCGACTTGGGGGATAAACGGTCACCGTTGTCCTCTCCGTCCTCACTATCAGTACACGAATCTGGAACTTGGGCTGATCCCCTCGCTCTATATTTATAGTATCCATTGGCGATCTTCCAACAACGATGACATCGGACGGTATTGTCTCCGTGGAGAACCTCGACCGAGGTGAACAATCGAAGACATTCTTCGATTCGGTTGATCTGATTGACCTTCAAAAAGATATTTTGTGCAGTCGAGGACGAAGATAGGTCCTTGGGTTGCTTGAAGATGGAGAACAGCTTTTGCGCATTGGGCGGGTTAATGTCGGTGAGAATGTCGCGTAGATACGCCGACTCTTCCGGGCTAGGTTTAGGCGGTCGTGGGGGCTTGGAGCTCTTGGGGTGGGTGCTGGGCTCGAAGGACGTGAGATCATTGGAAAACGGGGGGCCGAGGAACCCAAATGTAGGTTTCCAGGACGTGTGGTCGGCATAACCGACCTCTTCATGTTGGTCAACTAAACCTGCAGTTTTTCATTGACGACGCTGAGCGATGTTGGCTCTCGTTCGAGTTGGGGTGGAGGAGGAAGAGCAGAGACCGTGTCCGCCGTGGCAGGCGCCGAGACGGCGTTTGCTTCGTCCCCACTCTTCATCGGCAAGGGAAGTACAACTGATTTCCTGTCCCTGCACTTGCCCCTAGGTCGTCTGGCGAGACCGACCGAGACAGTGATCCGCCTGCTGATCTTGGCCCAGCTCTCGTCCTCGTCTTTGCGTTCCTTTCCATTTACCTTTTCGGGCGTGACGACGATGATATGGTCGCCGGATGAATCAAGGGTTGGCACAGGCACAAAGTGATCTATGGCGGGGGCCGATGGTTGGGTGGTATCCGTCGGCGTGCTGGGTACAGGGGGTGATTCAAGAACCGGGGGGGGGCGTTACTTGCTCTTGCAGAGGCGGCTCGTCGTATCAGGGAACTCCTTTATAGAACGGTCAGAGACCATCGACATTCATCTAGCCACTCGACTCGCCGATATTTCCCAAACGTTTATTTTGCCGTCGCTGCCCGCGCTCGCAAGCCATCCAAGGTCTTCCCCTCTCCCCTTTCCCCGGCTGATCGAGTATACGCTTCTCGCATGACCCTCGAGCTGATGTGCAAATTCCCATGCGTCTTTAGCAGACCGTCTCCAGATTCGTATCGTAAGATCGTCAGAACAAGAGGCAAGGTAGTCGCCGCGGGGCGCCCATGCGACAGACCACACCGTACCCGCGTGACCTGCTAGCGTCGCAAAGCAGAGCCAGTCTTCGTCCGGGTCATCGACGTACAGCTTGATCGTGTCGTCGTACAATCCCAACGCAAGAATCTATCCTCGGGGGCGAACATCAATCTCAAAGCGCACGTTTGGCGAGAGTGAGAACCTCTTCTGTGGGGTTACACGGGACGCACTTGACATCCTGACCGTGTTCCATCAAGACCATCTGGCATTCGAACCCCGCGTCCTGCTGGACTGGGGCGAGCGGGGACGCCAGTCCAGAGCACGACTCGCAGTGCGAACGCGGTTCACCTTCCCATATCCACACGGACTTGTCTCGGCTACAGGTCGCGAGCAGTGTGCCCGTCCAGCTGGGAGATCAACTCCCACTCGGACAGATTGCTGTCGCCCTCTATATCCTCCTCTCCTTTCTCCCATATGCCGACAGAGGCGTCAAACAATCCCGTAGCCAACGTATTGCCAGAGGGCGACCACGCAACACTCCGGATCGTCTTGGTATGGATCGCCGAGATGGTTGAAAGATACGAAAAGACGATCTTGAACGGCTCGTGTGGGTCCTTGTGATAGCTGTACAGGCGCACCGTCTTGTCCGCAGAGCATGAGGCGAGCAACGGCTTGGCAGGGTTCCGGGCAACCTGCCATGCACAGTCGTCGTGACTTGGACGGGTGAATATGAAACGGGTGGAGTAGTACCATGATGCACCTACCTGGAAGTTCAATGTAGAGCTGGAACGTGTATGGTAGATCCGCCGTCGTTGGGTTCGTAGATCGTGCTCATCCTATGCGGCCGATATCTCACCGTATTTCCTACATTCCCACGGATTCTTCGTCATTTACTACTGCCCGAACTTGACATCTGTAACAGGGCACCGCCCATTCCATTGCCAGATTGATGCAGGATGCATCATCCCAGTATCCACACGTTTCTGGACGACACCCAAGCCAAGTATTGCTGACCAGGTCGGCGTCGAGTCGAGACCAAGCGGGCGGGCTCGGTGTGTTTTTGGATATTCTCTAACTGGCTTGATGCATATGAAGAGTCGCCTTGGCCGCATTGTCGTGATGAGTCAAAAACCGACACGACACGACACGCTCGACAACGTTTGTCGGAGTGCATCTAACGTTGGACAAAGTTTATTACAGACACTTTGAATTCAATACTGCAATAATGAGTGATTGTTTTATTTTGAGTTTGGTTTTAGATTGAAGTTTGATCCAAAGGCTGCCAACTGCGTTGTGCACACGACGCCCAAATCTAATTGGCACCTGCATCTGGTACTAACTCACAGCTGGCTACCCTGCGCTTTGATCTCGGGGTCAGTGAAGGGTGGTTGCCCATTTTTACCGCTTATGGGGGACTTAGTCTGAGTAGTAGTGTGCCAACCAGGATCCTGCACTACGCGCGGTGTCTGTTTTAGATGTTGTCGACGACACGAGACAAGCGCTGCCAGTTGACACTCGGACAACCTTGATTGGACATTTATCCGGGTGTCTCACTTTGTACACTCGATCTCACTGCAAGCTCTTTGCGTTATGACTTTACGGTATACACTCGGAGATCCTCCGAAGAAGCTGCGAGATATGCCCTTTGGCGCAGATCTCACGTGACCGCGTCACCTATCTCTTCAAGTAACCCTTTGTGATCGTGTTTCAAATTCCACCTTTCCGAGGCGTAGGAATGACTATGGGTATCGTAAAGCACTATATGGGCGAGGGGAAGATGGGCATACTGGGATAGCGAGCACATTCCGGCGAGACTTCGGTGACAAATATGAGCAACCAATCTTGGGACGCGTCATTGTGAGACCGACACGTTCATCCCGTAAATCGTTTTCCAGGTAGCATTTTATTTTTACCTCAGTGCACCCAGGCGGATGAGCTACATAAAGCCCCGGCTCGCACCCCATCGCTTCCAGCATCCCGTTTGTCGCACACAAGATGGCCTCCAGGTTGTTGTCTGCCCTCCTTTTCGTTGTTGTTACCGTCAGCGCGCAAACTTTCCAGCCTCTGAGATTTGCAGGCGTCAACATTGCAGGCTTTGGTGCGCCCTAGTAGGTTCCACACGCGTCGAGCGCCATCTCACCATACCCACAGATTTCGGATGCGGCACGGATGGCACTTGCAACATCACCCAGGCTTGCCCTCCCCTCACCCAGTTGGGCTGTGAGACGACGCTTTGCATGATGCGTCCCAGACTGAAGCTCACGCGGTATGTAGGTGCCGATGGCCTCGGTCAAATGCAACACTTTGTCGAGAACGACGGCTACAACGTGTTCCGTCTCCCTGTCGGCTGGCAATATCTCACATACGACCAGATGACGGGCGTACTCAATCAGACCCAATTCGCCAACTATAACATGCTCGTTAGCGCATGCTTGAGCACGGGTGCGTACTGCGAAATTGACATTCACAACTATGCCCGATACGATGGCGAGGTGAGCTTGCGTTACCGTGGCGGAGATCCTCTCTAGTCTGAGATGTACCCGTCCCTCGAGATCATCGGTCAGGGTGGCCCGAGCAACGAGATCTTTGCAGAACTCTGGTACAACATTGCCGATTACTGGAAGAACGAGACCCGAGTCATCTTTGGCGTGTAAGCCGTCTGAACTGCATCCGTATGAAGCGTCTGACAGACCATAGCATGAACGAGCCTCATGATATTCCAGTAAGTCATTGTGATTGACTATTCCTAACAGACCCAGATAACCGTGCGCAGGACATTGTCACATGGGCCGGTTCCGTTCAAGCCGCAGTGACTGCGATTCGCTCCACGGGTGCCACCTCGCAAATAATCCTTCTCCCTGGCAACAATTACACGTCCGCCGAGACTTTTGTATCTAGCGGTTCTGCTGCGGCACTCAACATGGTACGAAACCTGGACGGCACTATCACCAATCTCGTGATGGACGTCCACAAATACCTCGACTACGACAACTCGTAGGTGGCATTCTTAATCTCTGTCGCGTCGTCAGCTCAGCGTGACACCAGTGGTACCCACGTGGAATGCGTCACGAACAACATCGAAGACTCCTGGTACCCTCTCTCGATCTGGCTTCGCGAAAACGGACGGCAAGCGCTGAACACAGAGACGGGTGGGGGCGACGTCGACTCATGCGTCGCCTACCTCTCTCAACAGCTCGCCTACCAAGCTGCCAATTCTGACGGTCTGTCTATTTCCGTCTGTTTTGCCGGCGTGCTAACAGTCCAGTGTTCTAGTCATTCTTGGCTACCTTGGTTGGGCCGCTGGTTCGTTTGCGACAGACTATGTCCTCAGTGAGGTGCCGTACTACAATGGCACTGGTTGGAACGACACTCTCACTGTATCGATGGCACTGTCACCGATGACCAATATGCTCATTGCGTCCGTTGTATGAACGACTGGTCAAGTAGAATAGCGTGTTTTTGTAATATGAACTAGAGTAAGGACCGAGGAAACACCTAAAAGTGAAAGATGCTTGGGTTAAATGACTGTCCACCAAGTGTCTAATCCCCCGGCAAGTGGGTCGAAGAGGTCAAGAAACTCTGCGAGATTTGAGGGTACTAGTGTGGAGCCCGCGAAAAAGTGTAAGCCCGCCCGTTAGGTCGATCGGCACTAAGAAGGCTCCGACAAAGGCAGAATGAGTATGAACATAGCATTGAAGAACGGTAGAAAAGGGAGATGGAAACGGGCGGTACATGTCCAGCGGGACTTAATATATTCTGTGCCCTTGCTGTGGCATGTAATATGAATCATAGTAGGTGAACATGTTTGGTTGAAGCGTCGACTCGGGGGACAACGTGTAGGACGAGTTTACAGATGCACTTTTAGTATCCCAGAGCCCGTAGTAGGGAAACTAACCCACACGACAAGGCGAGGGGGGATAGTGCTAATACCCTGTGAACGCGTGCTCGAGTGAGCGGTAGGGTAGATTGTCAAGTTCCGCGCGTAGAGCGGCGTCTGGCGTGTCAGTAGGTCTGGACAAGCGTACGTGTGGGTCCATTGAGGTTGAGCACAGGAAGGTGTCGGCAGGCCGAAACCGCTCGAGGACACGGCCGATGTGGGCAGTCTGGGACAAACGTACCACACAGTTGGGGGCGATCTCGTTCAATAGCGATACCGACACAGTACCGCGCCGTCCCGTCGTCAGAGATTCACCAGACAAATCAAAGTTCACGTTTGAAATCGGATAAAGCGATCGGAGAATTGCCTATCATGAAGAAGTCGTCTACACGAATGGCACTGGCAACGATACGATCCTTAACCTTGCGATAATAAACGCAATACTCGCAGGGTAGACGTGTGAAGCATCGTTTGATTAGTTGTGCGTGAAAGGGTTTTGTTCCAGACGCACCCACTCTGTTTCATCCCGTATAAGGCCTTGTGTAGCTCCTATGCCCAGTCTTCCTTGCCTGGTTCAGTGAATCCCTCGGGCTGCTCCATGTAACAAACTTCATCGTCGCCAAGAAATCCGTTGAGATAAGGCGAACTCCTCCTCGAGTGCATGTTGCCAATGTTTTCGATTGGGTGATGCCATTGTCTCTGCGTAGGTGCTCGGGTCGTCAGAGTAGCGGGGGTAAAGGTCAGACTCGTCGGGGATGGGCGACAAATAGATGTCATAGTTGTCGTAGGGATCAGGGAGTAGAGCATCCGGTGCAAGGCGACAGTGAGGAAGGATATAGAGCATACCTGTGGACTTGCATAGTTTCCGGGAAGGGTTGGATCTACTGGGGGTAAGCCCTATTCTCATAGGCATTTACTACCGTACTAACCTACCATAGTTCTCATAGGTAGTACTCCTAATGTTAGTAGCTTGACATCTACTGAGGTTCTCATAGTTCCACTTAACCTTTGCACAGCATCCTTTCAATAAAAAAATCTGAGTGGCGAGAAGGATTAAAGGTCGGATTACAGGATATGATGGAATGGAATGCACATTTCCCCACCTCATTCATGGGATTTGGTGCAGTGCGATGCAATGCGGTGATCCGACTCCAGCTAGGAGTCAGCACGGCATGGTCTGAATCTGAGGCTATAATGGTAGAGGGCGAGCATAATACGGCGTGAACAGGGCTCCTCTCTGTGATTTATGACACATTCTGAGGCATAATCCACATGCCAACGGTTTGGCTTGTCGGACACGGCAATAATGGCTGACCACTGCTCACTGCATCGCCCAGAACTGCCGACGGAAAGATGTCGGTCGTGGAGTGGACCCGGAGTCACGCCACAACTTTTCACGTTCCAGTCACCTTGCCACCCACCGTAAATGAAAAAGTGATACTTGACATCACCCCTCTGGACACGGGCAATGTCCAGCAAAGAGGTAAAATAACAGCCGCAAGTTCAGAATCGCAGACGGTGTTGAACGAGGGCCGGGACTTGTGTTGTAAACTTGACCAGCGCGCTTTAGACTTCCTTATACGGTAATAGTTACATAAGCTTAGAGCGTACACTTTGTTACC
>JBBPKE010000413.1:0-20383 GCA_038089095.1 Tylopilus orsonianus | reverse complement strand
CATTGCTATAGTCCCAGTCAAGTGCCTTTAGTGCATCAAAACAATTCTGAAAATAATTACCTTGAGCCTTCTGAGATTCCAGATTCCTCAGTTGGCTCGCCCTTTTCCCTTCTTCTCTAAAGCCAGTACATTTTTTAGGGCTGCAATGGCCTGCTTGGGATTAAGCCCTCTGACTAGGGCAGCAATGTCAAGCTATTGCTTGTCATCCCAAGTGACTGCCACTCTAGCCAGAGTTCCTCAGCTATTCTTGTGAGAACCTGATCCTCCAGGTTTGCCATCCTCCTCTGCAGATTTCTTCCCATGACTTGCAGCCATTCTTCATACACTGCTCTTCTTTTTATATTTTGAACAGGTACTTTGATGGCCTCCCTTCTAGAAGCCACATTTCTTGCACTTGATGACTGGCTTTGAACAGTCCTTTATTAAATGTTTGCCCCCACAATTATAACAGCCGGGGTCTTGCCTTTGGACTGCATCAACCTCCATGGCATTGGGGTTTCTTTTTCCTTATAGGCATTATTTGAGAATGTGCTTCTCTCTCTTTTCTTTGCCTTTGTCATTCTAAAGACTTCCAGGGCTTGTCCTATTATGGTGATATTGTCTCATAACTCATTAAAGTTCCAAGATCTTTTGTTGGTGAGGAACAATTGCATTTGGATGTCCTTATTTATGTTTTCTTCAAGATAGTGTGCTGCCATCTCTTCTGGTATTAATGTGGGATCATAGATCCCTGCAAATCTGGTCAGGAAAGTGTGGATAAACTCCCTGCTCCCTTGTTGACATTGCTGCATTTTCTGCCAAATAATGTCCCTTTGATTCCCTGCAGTGAAGTGAGCCCTTAGCTCTACTTTCCATTGGTCTATTGTGGGCCAGTGGGTTCTCCCATCTGGACCCGGCATTCCATATTGTTTCATTTTTATTTGTGCCCAGGTGAGTGCTCCATGTGTTTCAACTTTATCAGCATCCCCAATTCTCATGAGTATGCCATATCCTTTATCTTGTAGGGTGGGAAACCCTTCAAGATTTTAATTAAGATAGACCCTCATCCAGGTCCAACAGTTTTTGAACATTAGGCTTTTTCCATTGTATTTATCTGGGTCCAGTACAGATTTGATTCTTTTAGTAAATTTTGGTATAGCAGGCCCTACTCCTTATCCTGCTGACCCTGCTCCTAAGTATTCCAATTCTTTTACCCATTCCTGGGCATCTCTTGTGTCTTCCCAGTTCCTTTCCAGGAGACAATTGAGGTCAGCAATTATGCACCTCATGTGTTCAAATTCCTCCCTTGTGGGAGTGATGGGTCCCATGTCAATTTCTGACATCTTTGAGTTGAGGAAAAAGGATATAAAATGGGGGGGGCAGAATAAAGGGTATGGGTGTTTCTTTCTTTATTGATGGAGTTAATTCCTCAAATGTCTTCTTCAATGTCTCCTGTGTCAAGAACCTTGTCCTCAAAGAACTCTGGTCAGTAGATAACTAGATCTTTGAAGTCAAGTACTTCTTCTCTTCTTTCAATTGGTGAAGTCACTCTTCTTGAAGGGGTGGGGATATAGTTGTTAGGGTCATATTGTTCCAATTGGAACCTTTCCCAGAACTCAAGTGTCCTAGCAAGCTGAGCATGGAGGGCCTCTTGAAAGCCCAGACTTTAAAAGGATCGAAACATCTGTAGATAAAGAAAAACTATTTAAATCAGGAGATCTGCATTCCCTCCTGACTGCTCTTGGCCAATAGCCTTTCAAGCAGCAACTACTATTGTGAAAAGGTGGTGACATGAGCACCAGATCCAAGGATCAAAGAAAAAGAACTATTGTAGAGGAGCCAACTTTAATCAATTATCTCCACTCAAGGAGACCCCAGCAGGCCCTAAGGGTAATCTGCTCTTTAAGTCCCTATCTGGACCATTTTAAAGACAAGGTTTTTGCCAAGTGGCAAGATAAGTAAAATGGTGAGGAGATCCCCTAAAGCCTAGAGTCTGGCTATATTTCTCTTAATACTGGGATCTGCATGTAATGATAATAGAGTAAGGGTGTAGGAGTAGGAAATGGTAGTTTAGTCTTAATAAAGCTGACAGCTGCACAATACTGCACAAGCCTAGGCCTACACCAAGAGCTAATTGTAAGAGTCGAGAGGTTTGTAGCTGAAATACCACAAAGACTAAACTGGAGTCTTTGGGCATTGCATTGACAGCTTTATATACTGTACAAACCAGTGCATGGACCAGCTTAGAGCTGGTGTGTGAATCTACACTATAACTATCTATGGGTATAGTAATAGAACATTCCAGAAGGTTCTATAATGGTAATTAAATACATGTGTAAAGCTAGACTAGTCTAGACTATGATGTCATTATGATGTCATAGCACTGCCATGACATAGCCATTGCTGACTAAGGAGGCATAGCCTCAGGTCATATGATAAGTCACGTGATAGGCACAGCCACTAAGTCACGTGACATGAAAAAGTAACACTGTTATAAAGGTAAAAATACAGCATTTTCAACACATATAAAGAATAATTGACCAGGTAACCAACCACATCACTGAACCTGGCTATTGTTAATGATGAAGGAGAAAAGGAATGGGAAGTGGATTACATTGTTAATGTCTACCTCCAAGAAAAGGGACTTCAGTTCCTTGTTCACTGAAAAGGATATTCTGAAAAAGAACAGACATGGGAACCACAAAGTAATTTATCCCATGCACAAGAAGCAATAATGGACTTTTATAAGAAGCACCCAGGAGCACCTAGACAACTCTGCACAATCAATGTCTCCTTTGAGGAACTAGGATTCTGAAAGTATAAGAACTTTATCAAATATAACCCAATTATAGATTATCTGGAATCTGACCTTTAAATGGGGGTAATGAAGCAAATTGGCTTAGATAATTGCTTCACATGTATCTACATGTGACTAAAAGAATAACAAGAAGCATTAAGTCAACAACAATGGAAACCAAAGATTGGACTTAGTGTGCCCTTAAAGATATCATATGGGAATATATGAGCACAAGGCCCTTTTTAATCTCCATGCTGTGCATGCTTCGACTTTTAAAGCCCATAAAGCAGCTTCTTATTTTAATTACTGATTCTTCCATCAGAACAATCTAATAAGCATTGCCAGCAATGCTTTGATATATTAAACTTAGTTACAAAGAACTTACAAAAATATCTTACATAATGACTGCTAGGGTACTCACCTGTATATAATGCTATCAATCAATGCTCAAAGACTTCAGTTTAGTCTTTGTGGCATTCCAGCCCAAATCTCTAGTCTCTATAGTTAGTACTTGTGTAAGCTCAGGAACTCCAGTGTATACTGGGTTGTCGGCTTCACCTATTCTAATTAAGATACTGAAACCTTTTTCTTCAAAAGTAAAGAATGCCTCAGGATTATATATTACATATATCTTTATTCTGGCCCACTAATTCTCAAACTTTTGCAATATTTCATTATATAACTCTGGATCTGGGATTGGATTTATTTTCTTAGTAAACTGGGGCATAGGGGTACCTGGAGCATGTGAGCTTGCACCCACTTCTTATTGTTGAAGAATGGTAACCTCCCTTCTTGCCCTTCAGGCATCTTCCTTTACTTTTGTTATTTCTTCCTTTGCTTCTTTTAGTCTTTGCTAGAGCTTGGCCAGCTCAGTATTGGTGTTATTCATTGTCACAATAAGGGTGTTGATCTGCCCTTCAAGCTGTAGCAATAAAGATATCTTTTAAGATTTGTTGGGGGGAAGGAATGTGGTTTGAAGGGATTTTTTTTTAATGAAGACTTCTTTGTCTTCAATATTGTAGTTAGTAGCTAAGACTTTGTCTTCAAACTGCTCTGGGTATCTTAGTACCAAGTCTTGAAACTCTAGTTCATTATAGTAAGGATCTAAAGATAGATCTGCTAGAAGTTATTCAAGGTAAAAGTCATAATCCCCATTTGTTTTGTTAGAGTTGAAGGGACTTCTTCTTGGATCCTAAGAATGGTTGATTGGGCAAGGTACCTTGTACTTGTAAGGTGAAAATGTGATCATCCATACATATCATAAGATGCAAATGCAAAAGTATACTATGTCTGGAGAACTGTGTTCCCTCCAGATGACTTCAAGCCAATAGCCTGCTTGACAGTCCTACTATATGCGAAAATGCAAGTCACAAGCTTGTGATCTGAAGATCAAAGAAAGGGAACTATTGTAATGAGACTAGCTTTAACTGATTATCAATGTATAAGTTGACCTCCAGAAAGTCTAAAGTGCATCTCTGCTTTAATCCTCTATCTGGGATGTTTTACTTAAAAGAAAAGGATATGTAAAAAGGATAGGTAACCCTCTTAAGCCTGAGATCTGGCTATTGTCCCCTTAATGCTGGAGTTCATGTGTAACAACAACTGAGGTCAAAGGTAAGGGTAATAAGTATAAGTGTGAGGGTAAGCAAACAGTAGTTCAGTCTAATGAAGCCAACAACCCTTTGCTATACAGCTTAGGCTTAGGCTCACACTAGTATTGATTTAAGAGGACAGTAATGGGTGGAATATGACAAGACTGAACTGAGTCTTGTGCCATGGATTGCATGGGTTTATATACATCTATCTATAGTGCACAGACCACCTTAGAGCTGGCACATTATCTATATAAAGAATAAAAAAAGGTACATATAAGTACATATTGCATATATCATAGAATGTTCTAGAAAGAATGATATCATAGATCTAGGCTTACACAGCAAACTATTAGTAAGTGATCTAGGTCCTTATGTAAGTATAATTGTGTAATATAAGCCATGTCCATTGTCATGTGACTGAGAGGTCAACTTTAACCATTTGTATGGTTAAGTCAAAAATTAGGTGGAAAAAGACATGTTTTTAATAAAGGAAGGTGAAGTCATACTGCATTTTCTCTGATGAGCTTAATGATCTCATAAGGACCAATATATTGCTTGGTTAATTTACTTGATAAGCACTTTGAGCATCTAAGATTCAAATGGGCTGTGGATAACCATACTTGGTCTCCAATTGTAAACTCTGTTGGTGATCTTTAGCTATGATCCCACATGACCATCTTATCACATGCTTTTGTTAGGTGATCCTGAACACTAGCAAAAGTACTGGAAAAGTCCTTGGTGAATTCCTTGGCTGCCAGAGCTTTGGAAGTTCCCAGCTCAATTCCCATTCTTGGGTGATATGAGTGTGTGACATCAAAAGACATGTGTCTTGTGGTGCTATGAATGCAACTATTATAATTAAACTGGGCTAGGCTTAGCCATTTTGCCCATTCATCTTGTTTTTTGGCTGTAAACAATCAGAGATACTGCTAGAGATCCCAATTGACTCTTTCTGTCTGCCCATCCATCTGCAGGTGGTATACAATACTTAGCTTTGGCATGATCTGAAGCATCTTGCAAAGATCTTGCATGACCTGTGAAGTGAATTGTGAATCTTGGTCTGATACTATAGATTTGGGAAGATTATGATACTTCCATATATGATCTTAGTAAAATTTGGCTGTTCTGAGAGCCATGACTGTCTTGTTCATAGAAACAAAGACAAATTCTTTCAAAAATTGATCAATTACAAGAATGCTATCAAAGCCTAAACTATTCAGAAGATCTGTGATGAAATCTGATGAAATTTCTTCCCATGGTACATTAGGGGCATTGAGGGAATAAATTAAGCTACCAGGGGGTTTATTTGAAGATTTCATCCAAGCACACCTGTCATATTGGGAACAATAATCTATGATCTGAGATTACATCCCAGGCCATCTGTAATACCTTGAGGCTATCTCATAGGTCTTATCTACACTGCCATGTCTGGCTAAGGTTGAGTCATGGTATAAACTTATGACCTTCTGTTATAATACCATTTTTTCTTCAAGAATGAAGATCTTTCCTTCTAATGTTTCTAACTTGGTGGGTGAAGCCATCAATCTGACATTATACAGTGCCTGGCCTTAAGCTCACAAGAACTAAGCAAGAGAACAGAGTAGGCTGGAATGTCACAAGAACTATTCTGGAGTTCTTGGGCTCATTGCATTCAATGCTTTATACTCTACAACAAAGTACATGGACTAGTCTAGGGCTGGCATGTGACTACTACTTACTAATAACTAGCACAGCATCAGTAAGCTATCTATAACAAGGTTTAATATAAGTTACTTGTGTTTACTATGAGATGCTAGTCACTAATCAAATGGAAATGAAAAGAAGCATGCACAGCATGGAAATGAAAGGCTCGAGGCCATACTATCTCCATCAAGGTAGATTAATAAGCCATGCTGGTAAAACCAGTACTCTCATGGTGAATGAAAGAAAACTAGCTAAGTTTTTCAAAGACCAATGTAAACTCAAATGCTTAGGCAATAAAGTAACATGGTCATATGATGTGAAAGTTGACTAATGGTCAAAATTACTTCACTACCCCCCATTTAGGGGTTGAGTTCCAAGTGATCAAGTACCAACTCCTGTTTGGTGAAATTTTTAAAAAGATGAAAATCTAACTGACTACAGAAGTTGTAGCAGTTGCTATATGACCATGGTAACAGCCATGCTTGCAGAGTAGTCACAGGGTCCTATATCAGAGAGCTGATCTGATGGTCCAATAGATCAGTCAGAAGGTGACAGATCTGATAGACTATTGCTATATACAGCCTGGTCCATGCACCAGTATAATACCTATAAGTAGACTTGCAATCACCTATGCTAGTTCTCCAGCTTAGCATATTGGATTAGTAGCCTAGCAAACCCTCAGTACTGCACACAGTAGTGGCCTGACTGTAAGTCCTCTAGTGAGGCACTTAGGTAGCAGGTGATGCAATGCTCTGTCTAATGGCTAGTCCATTACATTATGCTAAGCTATCTTAACAGTCCTATCACAAATAGTGTGCCTTAGCTAGGATATTGAGACCACTGAGACATGTGATAGTCACTGCTTATCTAAGTCAGTTGGCAGAGTATATAGAAGTGGCATGTGTAAGAGGCACTTCTGCCTATGTACTACCCATAGTCAGAGTCCTGCCAGAAAGACCCCAGTCATTTATCCTATCTAAGAAAACTAACCAGTTATAGAACAGTAATCTCTGAGATCATATGTAAGCCAGAGCAAGTCAAGAAGAAGGGCAATTGGATAGTAAACCCTATATAATGACTAAGAAACTAAACATCAGATAACAGCACAGCCATGCCCACCCAGGGCTTATAAGGGCAATGATGAAGTCAGAGTAGTCAGGGGCCTAGTGCCTCACTGTCACATATTCCCAGATAGAAAGGAGGTGTTGAAAACACCAAGTTTTTACCTTTAGAATAGTATTACTTTTTCATGTCACATAACCTATGGCTGTGCTTATCATGTGACTTAATCATGTGACCTGAGGCTGTGCCTCTTTAATCAGCAGTGGCTGTATTGTGGCAGTGCCATAACATTATAGTCTAGACTAGTCTAGCCTTACACATGTATTTAATTACCATCATAGAATCTTCTGGAATATTCTGTTACTATACCCTTATATAGTTATAGTGTAGAGTCACACACCAGCTCTAAGCTGGTCCATGCACTGGTTTGTACAGTATATAAAGCTGTCAATACAATGCTCAAAGACTTCAGTTTAGTCTTTGTGGCATTCCAGTTACAACTCTAGTCTCTTAAAGTTAGCTCTTAGTGTGGGCCTAGGCAAGTGCTGTATAGTGTGACTGTCAGCTTCATTAAAACTAAACTTCCATAACTCCTACTCCCACACTTTTACTCATTACTCACTATCACACATGGATTCCAGCATTAAGGGAAACATAGCTGGACCCTAGGCTTTAGGGAACCTCTTTCTTTACCTACCTTTACCATTTGGCATTTGTTTTTTAAAACATCCCAGATAGGGGATTAAAGCAGAGAAGCCTGTAGGGCCTCTGGTGGTCACCTCACATGGTGATAATTGATTAAAGTCAGTCACACATACTATAGTTCTTTCTTTTGGTGCTCATGTCATTACATTTCTTCATTATAGTAGGATTGCTCAGAAAGGTCATTGACTGGGAACCACCAAGAGGAAATGCAGATCTCTTGGCATTCCATAGTTTTTCTTCACTTATATGGATGATCCCACCAAGTGAAGAGATTCACCAAAAGGCCCTTGAAGAAGGCTATACTCTAGTGAAAGAGTTCTGGGATAATTACCAAAATCTCGACCCAGAAAATAATAGGGCCAGGAGAAGAGGGTTTAGAGTTTGACAACTTAGTTCTCTACTACTCAGAAGATTTCATTGACGAAGTACTTGATACTAGAGACTTCAAAAAAGAAGAAAGAGAAGAAAGTCCAGGGGTTAAAAAAGAATCTACTCCCTTGGAGATAGTGGCAGAGTAGTTGATGTTTAGTCCCCTGCCAGAAGAAAGAAGTGTTATCCACAACCCTCACCCATCATTCTACATTGCCATTCCTTGGATCAATAATGTCTGAAATCAATATGGGGCTGATCAGCCTAACAAAAGAAGAGTTCAAGAGGATGAGGCAGGTGATGACACAGTGGGATGCAGCTCTCCAAGCTGCAAGAGATGAAGCAAGAGAAGCAAGAGACAATGCAATCGATTAGAGGAAGAACTGACCATACTATGTGTAGTGCCAGTAGTTGGACAAGGAGTGGGAAATGCTATACCCTGCTATACTAAAAAAGATAAAGTCTATACCAGATCCAGGAAACTTTAATGGAAAATCAGACTTATTCAAAAACTGGTGAACTCATATGAGAGTCTACATTAATCAAAATCTTGAGGGATTTACTACCTCTTAAGATAAAGGATATAATATTCTTATGAGAATTGGGGATATCACAAAGCCAGAGACCCATGCAGCAATAACATGGGCTCAAATAAAAATAAAGGAATATGGGACTCCTGGAGCAGATGGGAGATTACACTGGCCAACTATGGTACAATGGGACACAGAATTACATTCCTGCTTCATAGCAGGGAACCAAAAGAACATTGTCTGGCGAAGAATGCAGCAATGTCAACAAGGAAGTTGGAAATATATACATATGTTCCTGACAAGATTTGGAGGGATCTATGATTTCACTTTAATACCAGAAGAGATGGCTGCATGATGCTTCAAAGAAAACATCAATGAGGACATATGAATGCAGTTGTTTATCACAAACAAAAGGACTCTTAACTTTCACCAGTTAAGAGAAAATATCATCATAATAGGTCAAGCCCTGAAAGCTTTCAAAATGATGAAAGCAAAGAAAAGAGAGGAAGGCACATTCTTCAATAATGCCTATAAATCAAGAAGAGACCCCAACACCATGGATGTTGACATGGTCCAAAGGCAAGCCACTGGATGCTATAACTGTGGTGGCAAGCATTTAATGAAGGACTGTCCAAAGCCCATCATCAAATATAAGAAGTGTAGCTTTTGGAGAGGAGGCCATAGAAGTACCTGTTCAAAATATAAGAAGAAGAGCAGCATACAAGGAGTAGCTGCAAGTTATGGGGAGGACTCTGCAGAGGAGGATAATAAATCTGGAGGATCAGGTTCTCAAAAGGATAGCCAAAGAACTCTGGCTAGAGCAGCTGTCATCTGGGACAACAAACAGAAGTTTGATGTTGCCACTCTAGTAAGAGAGTTGAACTCAAAGCAAGCAATAGCTGCTTTGAAGGATGTGATGGCATTGGAGAAGAAGGGAAAAGAGCGAGCCAACTGAGGAATCTGGAATCTCAGAAGGTACAAGGTAAATTTCAGAACTATTTTTCAGTTCTTGATAGAAACTATGGTAATACCCATAGTGAGTTAAATATTGAAAATGTAGAAAAAGATAAAAAAGGTATCCCCTGTAAAGTAGTAGGTGCCAACAGACACATACCTGTATGTAGCACAGAAGGAGCTGTGGGTTTTGATGTGTACACTGCTGAGAAAGCAGTTGTATCTAAAGGGGAAAAGGTGCTTGTCAATATCATAATATAAGTAGCAATTCCCAATGGTTTCTATGGAAGACTTGCATTCTGATCAGGGTTTGCTTTCAAGAAATCCATAGAAGTTGGAGCTGGTATTATTAACTCAGATTACTGAGGAAATACCTTTGTTCTTTTATTTAATCATAGTAACAAGGACTTTAGTGTATTAGTTGGAGATAGGATAGCTCAACTGATCATTGAACAGATTGGTACCCAGTCCCTGGAGAAAGTCAATGATTTAGGGAAAACCAGAAGGGGTGAAAAGGGATTTGAAAGTACCAGTATTCAATGTACCACTATAACCAAGACTGGGTCCCATTGCAGGCTTGCTGCATGGGAATGCAGACTTAATTTGGTCAAAATAAAAGAAACAAAAAAAGAGAACCAAAAAAACCCCTTTGATATTCCAGATCAAGTATGGGTTTGAAATGTGCAAAATAAAAGAGAATTAACTCTTGTCATACAAGTGGCTCCTCCAATGGAGAAATCAAGAATGAGAAGAGTTGATACTCTGCTAGACAGTGGGGCAAATGGTATGTTTTTAAATAAAACATAGGCAAAAAGTCATGGAATTCCCCTTTCTGAAGTAATTTCAGTGCTTATTTAACTTTTTTGCATCACATGACCATATCAACTTTGTTGCATAAGCATTGGACTTGACAGTGGACTCTTAAAGACTTAGTTCCTCATAAGAGTACTGGATCTACCAGCATAAGCTAAGACATATTATGTTATTCCTTCATAGCTCAAGTCATTACTTAGGAATACCACCATTATTTAATTAGACCAAATGGGGATAGAAACCTCATGTAGTTAATCTCCATGCTATGCATGGGCAGTACTTAATTTCTGCTTAACAGTTAATCACTGTCAGCGCAGCTTTACTTCTATTAGATAGAAGCCAGTGCCTTATGGCAAACCTAGATAGTGAGTATTAAACCTTGTTACCTAGCAGCTTACTTATGCTGTGCATCAACTTAGTCAGTAGATACAATAGAAGTGTATCTTTAGTTATAGTAGAGTAGTCAGCAGCTAGTCTGCGATATATATATACTGCAATATGACAAGCTCAAGAACTCTAGACTAGTTCTTGTGACATTCTAGCCTACATCTCTAGATTCATAAGCTAGTATCTGTGAGCTTAATGCTAGACACTATATAGTGTTGGGCTAAAAGCTTCATTAGAACTAGTCTTCTCACCTTACCCTCACATCATTACCCATATCGATTGCTGATTGTTAAATGGTAGCTACAGCTGGACCCAAGGCTTAATGGAATCTACGTATCATTCTACCTTGCCTGGGCACTTTTGCCTGTGTATTCCTTTTTAAGTAAAATGTCCCAGATAGGGGATTAAAGAGAAGACACACTCTAGGCTCTCCTGAGATTACCTCAAGTGGTGATAATCGGTTAAAGCTGGCCTCTCTATGATAATCTCTCTTCTTCAAACTTCAGTTCAGCAGCTCATATCTGCACTTTTCACACTAGTAGGATCATCTGATAGGCTATTGGCCAGAGATCATCTGAAGGGAACGCAGTTCTCCAAACTTTAGTTTACATTTGCACTTGCACCTACCTACATATGGATGTTTCTGACAAGAAAAGCCTATCAAGAGGCTGTCAGGGAGCAGCTCACCAGAACACTTGAGTTCTGGAAATGCTTTGAGCTAGAACAAGTCAATCCCAATGATATCAACGGGGATTTTGACTATTACCCAACTCCTCCACTGCCAGAGCCTATCCAAGGCCAAAGAGAAGCACTAGAATTCGATGATCTGGTGCTATATTACTTAGAAGAATTTGCAGATGAAGTTCTAGATATACCAGACTTCAAAGAAGAAGAAGAAGTCTTCGTAAAAGTGGAAAATCCAGAAATTCAGAACAGTGTCTTTCAATTGCCCCCACCACTCTTCCAAAACCCCTGCCTCATCCCCTACATTCTTCTTTCCCTCTCTAAGAATGTTGGGAGAACCCTCAGGATTGGGCAGCACTGATGTCAAGACTTTAAAAAAGGCCATTGACAATCTATTGAGAAGAGTATCCTCTCTAGAAAAGGAAAAACAAGAGCTGGAGCAAGCTGCACAAGGAGCGGACATAGGTACTTGCTCTTACATTAAAAAAGTAGACCCCTATCCAGATCTGGGGAATTTTGACAGAAAAGTATTAAATTTTGAGAACTGGTGGAATCACATGCAGTTATTCCTTAGTTACAACAAAGATGTATACTTTACAGATGAACAGCTTATGGCTGGAATCTTGATGAGAATTGGAAATTTGGAGACCCCCCAGGAAATTACTGCTTCCACCTGGGTGAGGATAAAATCAAAGCAGTACAAAAACAACAGCAAGACCCTGGAAGACTTTATCTGGCCAGGAATAGAAGAATTGGAGCAAGAACTCCAAACCTGCTTCCTCTCAGGTAATCAAAGAGATTTTGTCCTCAAATAATTGAGGGCCTGCAAACAAGGGGCAAAAGAATTCACCCACAATTATCTGACATAATTCTGTGGAATTTATGACCCAGAATTCATAGAAGAAACTACTGCAGTCTGCATTCTTGAGGAGAATATCAAGGAGAAAATAAGGAGACAGCTTTTCTACCAGGAAAAGCGAAGTTTGTCAATAAAAGCAACACTAAAAAACATCAAAGCAATAGGAGAGATACAAGATACATTCTTTCTTACAACTGTGGGGGGTGCATACAGAAATAATGCCCAATTTGGAAATGCCAGAGCAGGGTCACCTAGAGCCCAGAAATTTAGAGATTCTAATACCATGGATGTTGATACCATTAGGAAAAAGGGCTACTTTAGTTGCAGAGAAAATCACCTCACAAGAGATTGTACCAAGCTGAAGAATAAGGAGTGTGCCAAGTGCCACTTCTATAATGGTGGTCATTGGCAGGGCTGTTCCAAAAGAACAAAAGGAGCAGCCAAAGGGAAGAGGGTATGAGCAATGGATTCCAATTCTAGCTCAGAAGATCAAATGCCAAGTTGAGCAGCTGTAAGTTGGGATAACCAGCAAAGGCTCAATATAGCAAAACTGATCAAAGACCTCGACCTGGAAGCTACCATAGCAGCCATAAAAGACATGATATCATTGGATAGAAAGGGAAAAGGACACACCAACTAAAGAATCTGGAACCTCAGAAGGCCCATGGACAGAAGAAATTATTTAATTTTCAGAATCATTTTACCCCTTTAAGGGATGATAGGGACAATGGAATTGACCACTGTGAGATAGAATGTACTACCAACCAAGTATTGGACATTTATTCCCTTATGAAAACCTTAAAACCCATAAAAATATGGAAAATCTCAGAGAAAGCTAGAATTCCAACCCAAGGATTGGAAACCATAGCAGGTCATGACCTGTATGCTGCCAAAGAATCCAGGATCCCTGCGGGACAACAAGGACTTGTGAACACCCATATCCAAGTTCAGATTCCAGAAGGGTTCTATGGAAGGGTAGCACCAAGAAGTGGTCTAGCCTTGAAAAAAATGATTGGAATAGGGGCAGGAGTTATTGACTCAGACTATAGAGGAGAAGTTTATGTTTGCATATTTAATCATGGAAAAGAAGAATTCACAGTAGCTATCAGAGATAGAATTGCTCAATTAATTGTAGAGCAAATCAATGTAGCACCACTATCAGAAGTGGCTTCACTGAAGGAAACCAAGTGAGGTAAAGGAGCTTTTGGTAGCACAGGAGTTAAATCCATAACTGAGACCATGACTCAAGATAAGTGTGCTGGATGGGAATCCAGGCTTAATTTGGTCACAACAAAAATACAAAAAAAGTATGGAATAGATTCAGATTTTCCAGAATGAATCCTAGTATGCAATGTAAATCATTAAAAGGAGATAAATCTTGAAGTGCAAATTTCTAATTGCACTGAAAAGGGAAATATGAAGAAACTACAAGCACTACTGGATAGTAGAGCAAATGAAAGTTTCCTAAATAGGAAATGGGCCAAAGAAAACAGAATCAAGATGATATCTTTAGAGAAGGCTATACCTGTCTTTAACATTAATGGCACCAAGAATTCAATAGGAGATATCACCCACTCTGCAGAATTAATCATGGATTACCAAGGACACTGAAAGAAGATTACAGCAGAAGTAACTAACTTGGAAAAGAACCAATTAATCTTAGGATTTATGTGGCTAGAAAAACACAACCCTGAGATTAATTGGGTTACCAGAGAAGTCAAACTCCAGAGATGCCCAAGAAGCTGCTATCTCCTTAAGGATAAAATGGTATTCATGAGGTCATTGATCAACCAAGAAATAGAAAATGCATCCCACATATATCCAAAGATTAAGGCTTTAGATAAGCCCTCTGAGAAAAGAGAAACAACAGTTGAAGAACTTGTCCCAAAACAGTATCTGCACAAGTTCTACGACATCTTTTCAAAGAAATCTTCAGAAAGGATGCCAGTCCATAAACCATGGGATCACAGGATTGATCTAAAACCCAGCTTCATACCAAGAAAGGCCAAACTCTATTCTATGTCACCTGAAGAAAGGAAAGAAGCTGATGACTTTATTGATGAACAATTGAGAAAAGGATATATTCACCCTTCCAAGTCGCCAATGACCTCACCAGTCTTCTTCATACCTAAGAAGGATGGCAAGAAAAGAATGGTCCAGGACTACTGGTATCTTAATGACTGGACAGTCAAGAACAGTTATCCCCTTCTGTTAATATCAGATCTTATTGATAAGCTCAAAGGAGCAAAAATGTTCACAAAGATGGATCTAAGATGGGGGTACAATAATATCCAAATAAAGAAAGGAGATAAATGGAAGGCAGCATTTACCACACATCATGGCAGTTTTAAACCACTGGTAATGTTCTTTGGGCAGAGTAATAGCCCAGCCACATTTCAAAATATGATGAACAATATCTTCTATGACATGCACCAGGTGTGCATTGTATACATGGACAATCTCCTTATCTTTATGTTCTCGGATAATCAAGAAGAACATGACAGGGTTGTAAAAGAAGTTCTTTGAAGATTAAAGGAAAATGATCTATTTGTAAAGCTCAAAAAGTGCTTCTTCTCTGTGAGAAAAGTCAAAATGCTGGGCATAATCATTACCCCAGAAGGAATATATATGGCAGATGATAAGATGAAAGCAGTGCTTGATTGGCCAGTTCCCATCACAGTCAAGGGAGTAAAAGGCTTCCTTGGTCTGGCCAACTTCTATTATCAATTTATCAAGAACTTTGCTATAATGGCAAGGCCATTGAATGACCTTACCAAAAAGGATAGACCATTTGTCTGGACCAAAAATGAGCAGGAAGCATTTGATATGCTGAAGAAGTCATTTATCATGGCATCAGTACTTATGTATCCGAATGAGGAAACCCCTTATCGAGTGGAATATGATGCTTCTGATTTTGCCACAGGAGTGGTCCTTAGTCAGCAAATAGATGACAAATGGCATCCAATAGCTTTCACATTAAGCTCAATGACATCAGAACAATGCAATTATCCAGTTGCAGATAAAGAGATGCTGGCCATCATTAATAGCCTAGAACAATGGTGTCATCATCTAGAAGGCACTAAACACCAGTTCGAGATCTGGTCAGATCATGCAAATCTCCAGTATTTTATGAAAAGCCAAAACCTTAATAGAAGGCAAGCGTGCTGGGTGCAATACCTTTTTCAATTTGATTTCCTACTAGTCAAGAAGCCCAGAGTTTCTATGGGAAAAGCCAATGCTTTCTTCAGAAGAGAAGACCATGCTATTAGGATAGCAGATGATAACAAGGCTGTCATAATGATACCTGGGTCCAAGATCCATAGATTGGTTCCAGTTTGGGTTTATACTGAAGAAGACCTTCTTGGAAAGATTAAAGAAGCACAAGGCTTACCTGCTGAGATCCAGTTGCTAGATGGAAAGATCCTTGTACCAGAAGGACTGTTACAGTAACAAGTTATTCAGTTATATCATGATTTAACCCTTGCAGGGCACAGAGGTGTGGATAAAATCTACAAGCTAGTCTTGAGGTATTACAGGTGGCCTGGAATGAAAGGTCATATAATAGATTATTGTTCCTGATGTGACAAATGTGCTCAGATGAAACCTTCAAATAAGCCCTCTGGCAGCTTAATTTACCCCCTGAATGCTTCTCATATACCATGGGAAGAGATCAGCACAGATTTTATCACAGATTTGCCACTTAATAATAGCTTTGATAGCATTCTCATAATCGTTGATTGATTTTCAAAAGAAGTCATCTTTGTTCCCATGAACAAGACAGTCACAGCTCTCAGAACAGCCAAGCTTTACCAAGATCATGTATGAAAGCATTATGGTCTTCCATGGTCCATCATATCAGATCGAGGACCCCAGTTTGCTTTGCAGGTTATGTAAGATCTGTGTAAGATGCTACAGATTACACCAAAGCTCAATATGGTATATCACCTGCAAATGGATGGGCAGACAGAGCATGTCAATCAAGATCTCCAGCAATATCTATGATTGTTTGTTATGTGTGGTCTGAATAGGAACACATGTAGAACCTCAGAGACAGCTCCTGCAAAGTGTGAAACTAAAGTGGAAAGTGGGAACTTATACTCAAAGATGCGTAAGGTAAATCTTCCTGGTATGAGGCTTGCACTTGCAAGGATTGAGTCTAAGACTGTATGCAAGGAAGACAAGCAGGAAATAGGTTTAGGGATTCAGCAGCTAGTACAGAAACTGTGCTAGTTGTGAGATAGACTAAACATAAGGAATTCCTATGCTAGCATAGGGTTTATATAGACAGGGGTGAAACAAGATGTTACCCCTAATGGGCAGCTGTCAGGGTAGAGGGTACCAGGACAGCGCAAGAGAAGTGGAGGCTAAGTATACCTGAAGCGGGGTGCTGTCAGGTAGGTGCTGTCAAGAGAAATGTCCATATGACAGCAGAGAATGTCATATGTCATAGAATATGAAATATGAGTCATTATGACTTGTAAGGTGTCATATGATGTGAGAATATGCAAGGGTGGTGTCATATGAGTGAACAGGTAAAACATAGAGTGGAACAGACCATAAATGGGGGAGGAATGGTGATAACAAGCAAGTGGAATGGAAGTGTAACTGTGTGGGAGTCATCACTGAAAAAGGAAATAAGTGTATGCAGAAGTGTAAATCGTAATATTGTTCATGGCAGAGAAGCAGAAGGATTGGAGTGATTGGTTGAGCCTTGTCTAATTTAACTATAATTCAAGAATTCATTCAGCCACAGGGTATATGCTATTTGATGTCATATGTTCTTATTATCCCAGGATGGGAATAGAACCAGGAATGGCAAAGGCACCAGCAGCCAAAGAATTTGCCAAGGACTTTTCAGGTATCTTTGCTAGTGTTTAGAACCACCTGATGAAGGCATGTGATTGCATGATCATGTGGGGTTATAGCCGAAGATTGACAACAGAGTTCATGATTGGAGACAAAGTTTGGCTCTCCATGGCCCATTTAGATCTTAGGCGCTCAGAGCACTTATCAAGTAAATTAACAGAGCGATATATTGGTCCTTATGAGATCATTGAGCTCATCAGAGATAACACAGTGTGACTTCGACTACCAGCAAGCATGCGTATTCACCCAGTTGTGAACATAAGTTGCATTAAGCCTTACAAGGAATGCCTAGAAGGTCAATCAGTACAAGCCCCTAATCCAGTAGAAGTGGATGATGAAGGTCAGGAAGAATGGGAAATTGATTACATAGTCAATTCCTGCCTCAAAGGAAGAGGTCTCCAGTATCTGGTCCATTAAAAAGGGTATTCAGAAGAAGAATGCACTTGGGAGCCAGTGGCAAACCTTGAGCATGTGCAAAATGCAATTTCCGAGTTTTACTGGAAAAACCCTAATGTACTGAGGAAGATTAGGATGGCATTAGAAGATTTCCATGAGTCAATGGGCTTTTACCCAATAGAAAACTTTATAGAGTAGGACCCCATTGTAGGTTACCTGGAATTCAACCTCTAGATGGGGGGTAGTGAAGTAATTTCAGTGCTTATTTAACTTTTTCACATCACATGACCATGTCAACTTTGTTGCATAAGCATTGGACTTGACGGCAGACTCTTAAAGACTTAGTTTCTCATGAGAGTACTAGATCTACCAGCATAAGCTAAGACATATTACATTATTCCTTTGTAGCTCAAGTCATTGCTCAGGAATACCACCATTATTTAATTAGACCTAATGGGGATAGAAACCTCATGTAGTTAATCTCTATGCTGTGTATGGGCAGTAATTAATTTCTGCTTGACAGTTAATCACTGTCAGTGCAGCTTTGCTTCCATTAGATAGAAGCCAGTGCCTCATGGCAAACCTAGATAGCAAGTATTAAACCTTGTTACCTAGCAGCTTACTGATGCTGTGCATCAATTTAGTCAGTAGATACAATAGAAGCATATCTTTAGTCATAGTAGAGTAGTCAGCAGCTAGTCTATGATATATATATACTGCAATGTGACAAGCCCAAGAACTCCAGACTAGTTCTTGTGGCATTCCAGCCTACATCTCTAGACTCATAAGCTAGTATCTGTGAGCTTAAGGTCAGATGCTGTATAGTATTGGGCTAAGAGCTTCACTTTCCAAGCTAAAAAAGGAGATTCCTGTCTTTAATGTAGATGGAACCAAGAACTCGGCAGGAAATATCACCCACACAGCCAAGCTAATAATGGACTTTGAAGGACATAGAGAAAGGATAATAGCTAAGGTGACTGACCTAGAAAAAAATAATCTGATCCTAGGGTACACTTGGTTAGAAAAGCATAACCCCTCTATTGACTGGAAGACAGGGGAAGTTTATCTGCACAGGTGCTCTCACTTATGCTACCTTCTTAGAGATTGAACTTACTTCATGAGATCTCTAAAAGAAAAAGAAATAAATAATGCAGAAGTCATTTACCCAAAATTGAAAGCCTTAGAGAAAGAGCTCAAAAGGGAAGCAATGGTGGATGAACTGGTTCCTTCACAGTACCTGTATAATTACTACCAAGTGTTCTCAAAAGGATCCTTGAAGAGAATGCCTTTGAAAAAACCCTGGGATCATTGTATCCAATTAAAAGAAGGCTTCTGCCCAAAAAAGGCTAAGGTCTATCCAATGTCCCCAGAGGAACAAGCAGAAGTGGATAGCTTCATAGAAGAATAATTGCACATAGGGTATATATGACCCTCTAAATCACCAATGACATCTCCAGTTTTCTTTGTTCCAAAGAAAAATGGAAAGAAGAGAATGGTACAGGATTACCAATACCTAAATAAATGGACAGTCAAAAACAATTACCCATTGCCACTGATCTCAGACTTGATTGATCACCTAAAGGGTGCAAAATTGTTTATGAAAATGGATCTTCACTGGGGCTACAATAATATTCGCATGAAAGAAGGCAACAAATGGAAGGCAGCCTTCACTACCCACAGAGGTAGCTTCAAACTGCTTGTAATGTTCTTTGGGCAATCCAACTTGCCAGCAACATTTCAAACAATGATGAATGATATCTTTTATGATATGCACACCTGTGTTATTGTCTATTTGGATGACCTTCTTATTTTTACAAAAATGAAGGATCAGACAGAACACAATACAGTTGTCATGGAAGTGTTGAAAAGGCTCAAAGAACATGACCTTTTTGTAAAACCAGAAAAATGTGTTTTCTCAGTTGAAAAGGTGGAAATGTTAGGAATAATTGTGACCCCTGAGGGTGTCTTCATGGCAAAAGATAAAATTAAGGGAATTATGGATTGGCTGGTCCCAAAAATAGTAAAAGGAGTCTGAGGCTTCCTTGGGTTAGCCAACTTTTATAGAAGATTCATTAAAGATTTTGCCATTATAGCAAGACCCCTAAATGATCTTACCAAAAAGGATACCCCATTCAAATGGACAGATCAGAGACAAAAAGCATTTGAAATACTTAAGAAGGTTTTTACAACTGCTCCAGTAATAACCTACCCAGATGAGGATACCCCTTACTGAGTAAAATGTAATGCATCAGACTTTGCCACAAGAGCAGTGTTATCTCAGGAAATCAATGGGAAATGGTACCCAGTTGTATTTTTCTCAAATTCAATAACCCCAGAATAGTGAAATTACCCAATCACTGATAAAAAAATGTTGGTGATAATAAATGCCCTGGAACAATGGTGACATCACCTAGAAGGTGCTAAACATCAGTTTGAAATTTGGACAGATCATTCAAATCTATAATACTTTATGAAAGGACAAGATCTTAACCAAAGACAAGCACACTGGGTGCAGTATTTGTCTAGGTTTGACTTTCTATTGGTCAAAAAGGCAGGAACATCAATGGGTAAACCTGATGCTCTCTCTAGAAGAGAAGATCATGCTATCAGAATAGAGAATGACAATAAAGGGGTTATTATGATCTCTGAAAGTAAAGTTTGAAGAGTGCAACCTACCTATATAGGGACTGTGGAAGAAGACCTT
>JBBPKE010000412.1:0-20391 GCA_038089095.1 Tylopilus orsonianus | reverse complement strand
GCGACAGTCCGTTCGGGTTTACGATATCCAGAAGGGCCAAATCATCAGGGATTTTCCGATCGAAGTCTGCTCGGCCCTGAACCAATCCCTCACCTGGGCTAGCAATAATCGACTCTATGCTTTGTCCTTCAAGGGCAGCATCCATTGTCTCAATGTATCTGCCGGGACGACGCTCTCGACGTGGTCCATTCACAGTAGCAATGAGCCGAGGTGCATCGCTCTGGCGAGCAATGGCACCTTCATTGCAGCCTCTGCAGATTCGTCGGTCTCATTCTGGGACACTATGACACACAAGCAAGTCGGGTCAGTCATCACCCACACTCATCCTGTGTGGACCATGGCTATCTCCTCAAATTACGATATTGTGGCTGGTGGGCGGACGGGAATGACCCTTCGTAATCTTTATGATGTCCTTCCCTCACCGTACCGTGACAATGCAAGTATACCCGCATCCGAATATTCATGCGTGGTTGTTCTAATTCACTTGCCGCGACAGATTCTATATGAGCAAATGCTCCACTTGAAGGCTGAAAACTTTGAGCTCAGGGCCACCATCGAGGCCCTTCGTGGCCAGATTGCACATTCGGGTACGTTTGCTAGTGTTGTGGCTCCAATTTTCTGACATTCACGTTAGACAAGAAAATAGCAAATCTTGAGCAGCAGCTTTCTGACTCCCAACACGCCGCAAATCAGAGGGAGGTCAGCCTTGACGAGATCATCTTGTCCCTTCGTGCCGACCTACGTGCACTCGAAGAAAGTTCTAGTGTGTTTACTCTCCTTACCTTTACCCATACCTCCTCGACACGTGTCTACTAGACGACAAGATTATGCATTTCGAAAACACCATACAGGGACTGCACAACGAACTCGCCGAGACACGGCACACTGCCCACCAGAAGGAAGCTACTCTTATGTGGATTATTCAGGTACATGAAAAGAAGCATCAATGCGAAGTGCTATTAACTCAAAGTCGTGTAATTGACGCTGCGGAGTCTCTCTTTGAACTCACAAATGCTGTAACTGACCGTCAGGGAGTTGGCAAGTTAATCATGGACTGGCTTTCGGGTGAGTTTCCGCATCGGGTAGTAGGTGATTGTATTTAATATTTGTGATCAGACTTTACAGGGCGATGCATATCAAGGCTGCAGGCATGCGGAGACGAGGCATCGATTACAGAGAGATATGACAAGGCACTCATAGCCTATTCCTTTGTATTGCTACTCACTCCCTCTCCTCCCAATACTGTCCTAACGAAATGGGCAAGAATTGTACTCACTCGTTGCCCAGCCAACGAGGCTCTGAGTCTCGCAACTAAGGTATGTGTCATAGGGCAGTTCTGAGTCGCATGATGACACTCCCACCATTCAGTTCAAGCTGCCAAAGTTTCGCATTCATCGAGCAATCTGTGATGTTCTAGAGGGGGATGTCCGCGTCACGGAGGCAGTCGAGGGTTTCCGGCTGATGGGAAATGAATTACGAGAGGATACGAACGTCCACAATGAGCGAGTGCAATGGGAGCTTGGTGAGTGGTTTTGAGGAGTATGTAACGTGACTAGTTCGAGCTCCTTCATAGATTTCCGGCAACGTTCTGTCGAGAAGCTTGAGAAGCTCGGTGACAGTTCGATGGACTCGAAGGATTACAACGGAGCCATAGAATACTACTCGACTGCACTCTCATTTGCACCAGCGAACATCTGCAATATTGTGATCAAGTGTTGCAAAGCTCGAGCAGGTCCACTGAAAGAGGCACTGATGGGCGCTAACGAGGTACAGAACACTCACGTCGTGTCGAAGGACTTAGGCTAATTAATACTCTAAAGGCTATCGAGCTCGACCCGTCATCCCATCGAGAGTACAAGAGAAAATACTGTATATTGCACAGCATGTGCCGTCACAAGGAGGCATTCGAGGCATTCGAGATCATGCTTCTGAAGCTCGATCAGTCACCTGATCCGGGTATCCGTGGTTGGCCATTTTTACTGACACCGTCCTGTCTTCATGAACTGATTTTATTCCGACTATAGCACTGCGTGACCGATTCATTGATGTAACACCTCTGATTCGAGGGATGGTCGAGCGGGTCATCCGAGACATCCCTCGTGTGCTCATTGACATGTCCACTGGCCGTCTCTACGATAAAACCCTGCAAGCAGCTGCTTTCGAGGATCTCCCGATCTACCGCCAGTTGCGGTCAACAATGACCACTCGTGACCGGCTCGACTATCCACGTATTCAGAGAGAGGTCGAGACATTCTATCGATATGTGATGTTTTCACACAGGTGGCAGCCCGACGAACCAACGTTCCAGATAGTTGGAAGTGCCTCAGTCTATGGACTTCCGAAATCTCTCACAAATGACAAGTTGCTCCGGTTCTGCAAGATAGTATGCTCTCACCACTTCCGGTGGGCGTGGAGTGACACATGCTGTGTAAACCAAGCCGACAAGGGTGTTCAGCAAGAATCAGTTGTTGCCATGTTCAGGTGGTATCGCGGTTCGTCCCTCACGATCGTCCACCTTCTCGGTGTCCACTCTGCGACACAGGAATTTGGCTCCCTCTGGCAGAGTATCTGGAATACACGTGGATGGACATATCAAGAATATCTTGCTTCTAGGGTTGTCCGGTTCTATACCGAGGATTGGAAGCCGTACCTTGGCTTGGACACATTCAACCACAAGGAATCACCCGTTATACTTTCGGAGATGGGGCAAGCGATGAACTTTACTATGAAGGAGTTGGCCACCCTTCGGCCTGGCTTGGACGCAGCTCGTGAGAAGCTCTATTTGGCTTCGAGACGTAAAACAACTCGCGAGGAGGATATTGCATACTCACTATTTGGGATCTTCAATGTTGCGCTCCCGGTTATCTATGGGGAGGGCAATCAGGCAGTCGGTCGGCTCCTAGAGCATATTCTAACACGCTCGGATAGCGTCACGCTTCTCTCTTGGACTGGGAATTCAGGTAGCCATCACAGTTACCTCCCTTCAGACCTCACGGTTTATGACCAAATCACGCCACCGCATGTTCCGCAGCCCATCGAAGTGGCTGAGATGGATCGGATGGTCACGACATTGCATTCATCTTTGCCTGATCTCTCCCAATCCGTTGCCCTGTATAACCAGTTGTATGACCTACCCTCACTGTCGCTCGTTTCTGGTCGACTCCGACTCCCTGGTATTGTTTTCCCTGTCACACAACTCTCTCCTCTCCCGGAACGGGATTCTGGGTCCAATCTACATGTTTATCGCGCAACATCGTCTATGCTTGGAGACATGCTGGTCAAGACCACGGACAATTTATTAGAGATGAAGGGGTTACTTCTCATCCATCCGTGGATCAGCCCTCTTTTGGATCACGATTTCTCGTATAACTCTCCTCAGTTCGATCTTGCCACGCGTGCGCTGCGACTCCTTGTTCGGCTGAGACAGCCTTTCGGGGCGTTGTTGCTTGCCTCGGTAGGGCGTGTCCAGTACAGACGTGTTGCGACGGACAGTATGATCACGGTTCAGATTCGAGAGGAGACGACGCTGAGCGAGTGGATGGAAAGCATTCGTACGGTCAATGTTCAGTAGTTGCGGACGGATGATATTTTGCCTACGACAACCAGGACATAGTAGTATGTGTTTGTACCGTTACCTTCTCACGCCGTGTGAACTCTTGTGACTACGTGGCGTGTGGCTGGTGTAGTAAGGCACGGGGGGAACCACAGCACTCAAACGGGCGCAGGCAAAAAATGGCATGCGTCTCCTCGCGCTTTCGCCTAGCATAAGCCATAGAGCCTTGGATCGTCGTCGCACCCTCCCGCCACATCGTCCTCTCTGACCTCGACGCCTCGTGGCCTATCCTCTCGCCCTTCCGCTGGGTCCCTAGTGCGCAATTTTCTGCCTTTTGGCGTGACAGCTATGCGCAGCGATTCAGCTACTTACAGTCTCATTGCAGCCTACGGACTGCAGTCGACTCCGAGTCTGGACCCGTATCGATTATTCCTTTCACCCCAGGGTTTCAGCAACCATCACCGCACTCAAACACCTGTTACTAAGATTTGGTTCTTGGCGGACACCCACTATATAATCCATCCGAGCTAGCTTGTCCCATAAATGTCAGAACTTTTCCCCAATACTGAATATCGTGTGTCGCCTGCGAAGCGAGGGGCTGCGCATGTCGGTGCTCAGGATATCCTGTGCGGCCTAGGATGTACGTTAGGAATTTTCTTTGTTCTTCGCTAAGCTATGACATCATATGCCGATAACTACCCGCCATCGACGATTCGCATACGAGTACATCCCCCCCTTGTTCGAGTAGTATATATATACGCATATCTATCCCCTGTATATTCTCCTCAGTTTCGATACAGTCATTCATTCTCTCCCAAGCAGATTCCCTGGAGTGTGTCTTGTCTGAGTCACACCTGACAATAAACCCCCCAAAGGGATATATAGATTCACGAGGAATATCGCAGATGTGCACACAATGAGCAAGACAAAGGTTGTGATTTTTTACACCGCGCTGTCGGTCGCTCAGATGTTTCGAGTGAGGCAAGATGACACTATTTACCATGTGTAGAAAGAGATCCCCCAATAACAGGCGGGTCTCTATATATCTGGCTGCGAGATCCAGGACTCGATGGATGAGCACTTGAGTGTACACGTGGATGCACTGGGTGCGATGTTTGTAGTCGCGGGCCCTGCTGGTACTTACTGTCCCTTTCATGGCCGCAGCAATGTTCATTCAGAGGGCCATCCCGCAACATACATGCTCCTTGACAATTTATAAAAATACAGCGGTCAGGCGCGACACCCTTGTTAGGCATTAGACTAAGGATCCCCTTTCTGTACGCTGTGTCTCCGACAGCATCCCACATCGGGCATGTGGGGGACGGTGATCACGTCTCCTGAGCAGACGCTGGTACGCTGAATTCAAATGGTGCTGCTCGACTGCGTTGTCATAGCGCAGGAATCAGTCGGCCAAGTAATGGGACCAGTCTGGCAAACGGTCAGTCAGAGATGAATGACCACGTTGCAGTACCGTAGCTTACACTTAGAACCCCATTCACGTCATACTTGCCCATCATTTCACTAAGAAACTCGCGGGTTAAAAGGGTGTCCATGAGAGTCTTTAGAAAGAAAGTTAAAGTTGGTGAATGGCACCGGTTAAGCTGACCACACTTACATTCGTGTAGATACGACCGGGAGGAATAGCGAACATACCGTAGAAATTTGTGTCCGGAAGAAGGGTAAAAGTAATCAGATCCCCCAAGGAGAATATACCGGCAAAGAGACCCGTCTGAATGGCACCACGAATTAGTCGGTTGACGATCGTATCCGTCTTGCGGAGACCTGTTCGGGAGCGAGATAGCACAATGATCAAAATAGCTGAGGTCTATCGATGAACATGTGTTGTGGAAGTTGAACCGGACCAACGTACTAGTGATGAACGTGTCTACCACAACCTGCAATGACAACCAGGCAACCACGAGGGGAGTAATGCGAGGCAAATCACATAAACTAAACGATCTCAGTCAGTTTAACACGGATAGCACTTGTCAAACGTACAGTTTGATTACCCAAGCCTCGATGCTGCACATCATACCCAGAATCAAAGCAGGAATCGCTAACAGTACGACTACACCGTACAGAATCTTACTTTTGGTCAAACGCCAAATCCTGCAATTGAGTGAGATATAGGTTCAGATCACATGCATACACACTCGCCGGAACCCTAGATACATCTGCGTCATTAACGCTGTAAGTGCAGTAGCAATTGGCGTAATTTGGTATGGCCAAAAGCCCACTTAATAGCCTTTAGTACCGAATTGAAGTGGTAGTGCATCTACTTACTTGCAAGAGCTGTCGGATTGTCATAATTTGCCACACTGAAATGAACTGAATTTTGAGAAGACCAAAGGGCGACGAAGCTACAAACGCATAATGCCAAGCCATGTATATAGCTCTGCAAAAATACTTCGGTTACTTGAGTAGCACAAGATGATGAATTAAACTCACGCGGCGCTGTAGAATGTGTCCAAAACAAAGAGAAAAAGCACCATGCACCTAATAACTCTCGTTAACTCATATTGGCGTGAATCGGTGAACATACTGACTTTATGATTGGCCGGTCATCAAATTCTGGTACAAGGTATCAGTAGTGACGAACCCATCTCTTCCGAATCTACTTACTCGTCCGGTAGTACGCTGCAAACTGATACATGACAAGGCCGTACAAGAAGGTGTTGACTTGATCACAATGGGTTAGCAGGAGCCTCGGACCAATGTCGGCGACACAACTCACAGAATATACCCACTAGGAGACTACCTGTCATTCGGAACCGTCATGAAATCCGCGCAGACAATGGGCCACCAAGTTACACGCACCAATGGTGCCGTCGTATTGACCCATTTTGAGTCTTCGATACCAATGCGTGAAAATGGGACGGAAAACTAAAGGAGGGTGGTGAGACGCTAGGAGTGATTTGATTCTGCTCGTGCTGGCAAGATATAATTACAGAGGACCCTGAGGCGCCCAGAAAATGGGTCTGCATGAGCATGAAAAGGCCGGTCAAATAAGCTATGCATCGCCAAAAAAAAATTGAAATTTCCCAGTTTACAAGAGCGTGACTGACAGGAGGCTGGTGGCGATCCATGGGTGAATGTTACATCTTCATTCTCCACTTTTTTCAATGGCTAAGTATTATTTTTCTAACCTTCGTCAGTGAAGTGAAACCCGTAGACTCGAAGGTTATCGATTTATTATTAGGCAGATACTATTATGGTAGCCGGTACACACAGCAAGGCAGTACGCTACCATAATCCATCATGATTGTGTCAAGTGTCTTCGCTTGCCTCCGGAGTCAATAGTACTTACCGGTGCCGGACATACATGAAGATGTTAAAAAATGACTGGATCCACTTTCGCGTTCAAATGCCCAGCCACCCAACAATGTAGCACAAGGGAGAAAACACAGTCTCTTACCACTCTGAGAATCATGTCTTTAGTATAAAAAACAAAGATACTTGAACCTTGCTCGTATCACACAAAGGATGGTGTGCGACCACATCCTGCTAGGGAGTCGAAATCGCCGCCTATTAGAGGTACGCCGACGTAGATGCCATTGCCAAAGTTGGCGTCAGTATCCCTTTGGTGCTGTTGCATGCAAATCCATGGGATGGTGGAGAACGCCGAGCCACGCATTGGAACGGAAAAATGCCAGTAGGAACCCGAAAGGGTCGGCTGGCCCGAGAACGATCATACCTGTTTACGGGTCACTGACTGCCTTCGAACACCCATACTGTATATGTACATCGCAGACCGTTCTTGCGGAGGGTCACGCACCTTTGCATACCCGGCGAGTCACTGCCTCTGCCTGCACCTTCCAAGTGAGTCATGGTTTCCTTAAACAACCCTGGAAGCGCGCAGTAGCAGTAGCACCCTGATGAGGGCCGTCGTGGGCCAGAAATCACTGCATATTATCCTACCTGCCGGTTTGTCCCAAAGCTTACCGTACCGAGATCGCCTTCCCCTATCACGCAGATCCTTGAAGAGGGGCGACTCATCGAGAGCAGCAAACAGAACTGGCAGCTCGGGTTACCCTCCCTTGCACACTGGCCTAAAACTACGCAGCTTAACCCTCACCTTCACAGCCTAGTCCCCCCGGTGGTTGGCAACTTTGAGTCTGCCTAAAAACTGATGCGACCTCGTACGTGACTGCGATCGCAACAAAGACGGAAGGAAAAACCAAATAGGAGTACAATGAATCAAACGGCAGGGACAAAAACCAAATACCAATCATTGGGTTGGGGCTGGGCCTGTCGAAGTTGAAACGTTGACGACCGGAGAAAGTGGGTTAGTCACGGCGTCACACCAGTTTATGCTGTGACACCCTCCGTTTTTGAATACAATACTGAAGTTTCTAGAAACAAGCGGATCTGTCCCGCCACCCTCATATCCTGGTGGGATGGTCTAAGCGGACCAAGATGGTGAAGGTAGAGTGCAATTTTTTGCAGGTGAGATTGTCTACGCCAACTCTGGATCAGGAAGCAGTGCTGGCTGGGAATGCCACTATACACTGTAAAGAGCACCATACGCATCTCGCCGAGCCAGCCCTACCACAGCACTCGATCACCGCTCAACTAACTCCATGGTGGACTGCTAGAGTACAGAATCGGTATCTTGTATCAGTTTCTCTGAACACAGACGCTCTTCCACGTTCTGTTTGACCGATCCCTTCAGTATCTCCTTACTTACACGTGACACTGGGATTGTCAGAGATCGGATGGCATGCAAAGCTAGTCATTAACGTTTTAGCCGTGGCAACGTGCCGCGAGGGTACATACAGAAACAAAGTGAAGACTCTGGGTATACGTTTGTGCTAGGGCTACGCCAGGAACCTGAACAACAGAAGTGATATACATTCTTTGCGTTTGTCGCGCTCACGCTCTTGCCAACCGTCTTTACCTCCGCTAAGATTTAATCCGCATAGGAACAGAGTTTGGAAGTATGAGCGCTACCGCAGGAACTCTGTAATCTGTCTGAGTAGGTGGAGGACATTGACCAGGACTGTCCGACATTATTCGCTAGTTAATCGTTATACGGTCATTGATCCACTTGCATATGCTCATGGTGCTCGTCATGCGTCACATCGTACAACAGGTATTACGCATCTGGATTACGCCGCTGGAATGCTGCCCATCTCTGTGCGTGTCAGGACTCAGCATAATACAGTCTTATAATAAGGAAGCGGGTCAGAACGAGCGAGGGAGCACAAGCTACAGCACACACCTCCATTCAAGTCTTGTTGCTTATTTTATCGTGTACGTTCAATTCAATGCCTATGGTCGCAACAACAGTGACCGCCTGCCGTACCTCCCGTGAGCGTTAAGATAACTTGCCATCTTGTCGACAAGCTGCTTTGCTTCGAGGATCCTTCAAAACACTCAGACTTAGGTACCCGTCTTGCGCAAGGCAGTGGAAGTCACCCTGAATTCATATTTAGAGGATGTCAAGACGGAGATGGACACTGAAATGTACTCACCGTCGTGAGAATCATTAGTTGAAGATGATGCTATCACTGACAGATGCCATAAGCATTAACCTGTTTGTTGGCCATTTCTACGTAGCCCATAGCCCATGGCAGCGGGAAAGAATGATGTCCTGTAGAGGCGGCTACTACGCGTGGTAGTGTGCAGGACTTTTGAAGTACCAGTTCGGGAATCGAGGGAGTAGTTGTCATGGGATGTGGTCTTTCAAACTTTCAAGTTACGTCTGTCAGCAGTGGTACATCTTGTCGCTAACAGCTCCAGCAAGAGGATATTACCAACATACAGCTCGGATGCTCATCCACTCATGACATGAACTCGGTATGAAAAACGAAAAGGAGAATAGACTGAGGGAAAGAAAGGGAGGAGCGGTCGAGTGTGACAGACTCCCCTTACTGAAAGTCACCCGACGAGAGTCCTACTTGTCTGCTCGCACCCTGGACTGCCAGAGGGACGGTTTTGTTCTCACCCTCTTCGCAAGACAGATAATGATACATCTCCTGATTTGGGATCCTGGTTTGGGCACTGGTCGGCTGTATCGACATGGCATACAAATCACTGGGCCAAGTTATAGGGCCGGTCTAGAAAGGGTCAATTAGAAGTAAATGACAGTATCGCAGAACTGTGGCTGACAGTTAGAACCCCATTGACATCATGTGTGCCGATCATCTGAATTAGATATTCGCGTGTTAGAAGGGTGTCCATGAGGGTCTTCCAACAACAAAAAAATCAGTGGATGACGGACTTGATTGCTGACCACGCTTACGTTCGTGTAGATACGGCCAATAGGAATGGCAAACATGCCATAGAGTGTCGTACTTGGGAGAACGAGGAATGTGATCAAATCCCCCAAGGAAAATATACCAGCAAAGAGACCCGTTTGAATGGCACCACGAATAAGTCGATTGAGGACCGTATCCGTCTTGCGGAGTCCGGTTCGCGAGCGAGAAAAGATGATGGTCAAAGTGGCTTGTGATGGCAAGTAAGTACTACATATACATACAAATAAATGAACGTACTAGTGATAAAAAGGTCTACGACGACTTGCATGGACAACCATGCAACCGCGACGGGGGTAATACGGGGAAACTCAGACAAACTAGCTAGGTGGTGTCAATCAGTATAATACAATACAGAAACCAAAAATAAACGTACACTTTGATGGTGCAAGCTTCGATGCTACAAATTGTAGCCAGAATAAATGAAGGAATCGCCAGCACGACGACCACTCCATAGAGGAAGCCGCTACCTGTCAACAGCCAAATCCTACTACAAATTAAATTTGCGACCGAAGTGACAGTACGATTATACTTGCCTGCGCCCAAGATATATCTGCGTCACCAATGCAGTAAGTGCAGTGCAGAAGGGGGTGAGGGAAAACGGCCATCCGGACACTCCGGTCACGTTTCAGGGGAAGACTGCTAGGTCGGATTGATATGAACACATACCTACAAGAGCCGTTGGATTACCATAGTTCGTCACGCTGAAATGAATGCAGTCAGAGCAGAAACAAATGTTGGGTCGCTACGAACGCATAATCCCAAGCCATGTATATGACTCTACGAGAGGAACTGAGGAACTTCAAAACAGGGTCAACATACTATGCTCACGAGGTACTATGAAACGTATCCAAAATGAAGAGGAAAAGTACCATGCATCTAATGCAACTCATTAAAATTATACTGACATGGATATGTGAACGGACCGACCTGATCATTGGTCTGTCATTGAATCCTGGAACGAGACATTAACGATAGAGGACCCAGCTTTCCTAGAATTACCTACCCGTCTGATAGTACGCAGCAAACTGGTAAGAGACCAGGCCATACAAGAACGTGTTGACTTTGTTTATAACAGATCAGCGGGAGGTCCCATGCCAAGATTGATGGCACAAGTTTTCGACGAAACTCACAGAATATACCCACCAGAAGGGTGCCTATCATTCGATCCCATCATTAAAGTGCGTGATACGAATAAGACGCCTTTCAGTGTTCACGCACCCATGGTTTGGTCATACAGACCCATTTGTTGTGTTGCTGTCGGGAGGGGTTGGGCAACCCAAGAGGAGGGAAATAATTCAAATCTAGAGTCGTGCGCCACTGAGATTGGCAAGATATTATATGTTGAAGCAATTACGAAAGGTTCTGAGCCTGTTTCCCCGTGGCGAATCAGTAGCGATATGACTCTGCTCAATATGTCGCTGACACTTAATATGTCATAAAGCAACCTGTCGGTCCTTGAAAACCGCCTCCACTGTTTACGAGACCCGAGGACCTGTCCAGTGAGGGTTGTCTGAATTTCAAAGTGGCAAGCCAAGCCTGTCACCGCTAATTTTTTTTTTCTTTTTAAGTGTGCTACTTTCCCTAGCAGGGTCAAATAATGCATCAGGCTCGAAAGTTTGGTGGATACACACCAAGGGTACAAATAAGGGACATGTAAACAGGTCTCAGAATCATCCTGGTTAGGATGTCGTATGTAGTGATCCGAGGAAGCGATCATTAAGAACTTTCCAAAGGTTCTCGGTACCTGGTTAGTAAGAATACATTACACCGTCAAAAGTTTCCCCCCAACGACACGATATTGATATTTAAATATTGATGTGATAAGCATGAACCCCACGTGCCCGCTCACCCACGGTGCGAGCTAGGTAAAAGGAAAAACGCAAAAAATAAAATAAATGAATGCAACGATAAAACGATGAACTACAAATGTCCCTGTTCTATGAGGGTTCGGACCACAAGTGACTAACAAACCGCCAGAGGCACAGATTATTGTCACCGTCTTCGCTAGACAGTCTCCTGAACAGACTCTGATGCCTCGAATCACTTGTTGGTTGATGGCATCGTCGTGGCGCATGAATCAGTAGGCCAGGTTATGGGACCAGTCTATACACGAGATTAGCGATGAGCGACCATGTGATGAAGCTACAGCGAACAGTTAGAGCCTCATTTACATCCTGTGAGCCAATCATCTGACTGATGGACTCGCGGGTTAACAGAGTGTCCATGAGAGTCTCCCAATAAGAAAAAAAAAGTCAGTGATAGTACACGTGAAATCAAGGATACTCACATTAGTGTAGATCCGCCCAATGGGAATGGCAAACATGCCGTAGAGTTCCGTGTTGGGAAGAACGAGGAAAGTGATCAGATCCCCCAAGGAGAATATCCCAGCAAAGAGACCCGTCTGAATGGCACCGCGAATAAGTCGGTTGATAATGGTGTCCGTTTTGCGGAAACCAGTTCGCAAGCGAGTGAATGTAATGATCAAAGTCACTGGTGATCACAAATGAGTAAGTTCACGTTGCAGGCATACATATAGATGAGCAGACAGGTGATGAATGTGTCCACGACCACCTGCATAGACAACCATGCAATCACGAGCGGTGTAAGACGGACTTCCTCAGACAAGCTGAACGACCTTGTCACCATAACACAATGTATATGATGATGTAGACCCACATTTTAATAACTCCGGACTCAATGCCACAAATCATACCCAGGATAAAAGAAGGAATCGCGAGCAAGAGGACTGCCCCGTATAGGATCCTACTCTCGGTCAACCGCCGAATCCTAGAGCACTGATTCGCTTTAGAATCGATTCGGGATGCGTCACCATACTTGCCTGAGCCCTAGGTATGTCTGCGTCACCAATGCGGCGAGCGCAGTACCAATGGGAGTAAATGCATATGGCCACTGACCAACTTCGAGGACTGTCAGGGAGTAGAATGAAAAGTGAGCCCATATATCGCAGACCTGCAAGTGCTGCTGGATCGTCGTAGTCTGTCACACTGAGAATTGGTGAGCATGAGTGAAAATAAAAATGGATGAAACTACGAACGTGTAATTCCAAGCCATATATATGACTCTACAAAAGAGTCTCTTTAGAAGTGCAAGCGAACGAATCATACTCACGAGGCGCTGTGGAATGTATCCAATATGAACAGAAAAAGAACCATGCACCTAATACAACCCATTTAAACACTACTTTGGATAATGGACCAACCGACCTTATCACCGGCCGATCATTGAATTCTGGAGTAAGATATGGGCTGCTGAGAGCTCATCGCTGCAGAGTTGGCTTACTTGACCGGTAATATGCCGCAAACTGGTACGTGACTAGGCCATACAAGAAGGTATTGACTTTGTTCGTAACGGGTGAGTTACTGCGGACCGAATCGATGGTGCAAACTGGCAGCACCCACAAAATATCCCTACTAGGAGAGCACCTATCATCCCATCAGAAAAACCCATCCAATGGATTGGATGCCTCCTACAAACCAATGGTTTTGTCGTACAGGCCCATTCTAGGTTTCAGCGATATGGGCCAGCAAACTCAGATAAAAGGAAAGGTGGTGAGATGGGGGCCCGCTCGGCGCATTGGCGGGATATAAACATAGTTGACCCTGAGCCTGCCTGAATGCGGGCCCGCACATGTACAAAGTAGTGTTCGAATGTGGTTGGTCGTCCCTTGGCCGAGCTGTGGCCCGATTGAATGTGTTGCTTCGACTTCAGGCCGAGGCACCGCCAAACAAAACAAGGCTGCCATTTTGGTCAACATCCACCCTGCGACTTTCATTCTCGAACCACCTTCAAGCCAGCTCGAAACAAGCTCCAATTTACCCTAGCGATGAAGTTTCAAACTAGCCTTTAAACAGCAGGCTTTTTGGTAGGCGAACCGATCGGAGCGCTAATATTACAAACGTCTAGGACCCTTCCTCGGCACATATTTCCTGCTAGTAAGCTAGGGCGCTGCTAGTGTCCGATAACCAAGGAAGTCCGTCGGTGCTTTCCGCGTTGACGGGCTAGTTACACAACCAACCTGAAAAGGTTCTGGGCTCGGAAAAGCCCGCCGTTTCATGACATGAAGTGAGCATACTTTACGGACAAAAGGAAAGGGACAGAGAAACGATCGAATGAGATAATTCTCCACACTATGGGCCATCCGACGAAACATTCCTTCATGTAGGCTCACATCTCAGATCGCCAGAGGCACGGCTTTACTGTCGACGACTTCACAAGACGGACGGTCGTACGTCTCTTGCACAGTCGTTTGTACCTTGAGTTGGATGTTAGTCGACTCGACCTTCGTAGCGCCTCGCGACGTCTCAGTCGCCGTCCAATCTACGGGATTGATCTGGCTAAGGTCAGAGATATGCAACCACGGTATAAAGTTGCAACTAGTAACGCTTACTGCTCCATTCACTTCACATGTGCCAGCCATCTCTGCCTTGAGAGACTCGCGCGTAAGTAGGGTATCCATGAGAGTCTTTCAACATGAAGGAAAACGTTAGCGGAAACGGACTTTGAGTCGATGACACTTACATTTGTATAGATACGACCGATGGGAATGGCAAACATGCCGTAGAGGTTCGTGCTCGGGAGAACAATGAAAGTGATGAGATCACCCATGGAGAATATCCCGGCAAAGAGACCCGTCTGAATAGCACCACGAATAAGTCGATTGAGGACCGTATCCGTCTTGCGGAATCCGGTCCGCGAACGAGAAAAGACGGTAATCAAAGTAACTAGTGACTTCGAGTGACTGGTTTATGTATATACGAATAAATCGGCATACCAGTAATGAAAAGGTCTACGACGACTTGCATGGACAACCACGCGATCACAAGTGGAGTAAGAAGGGGTAAATCAGACAAACTGGGTCTTGATTAACCCAGTAGAGTATAGAGTCACGAGTCTTACACTTTAATGATCCAAGCCTTGATGCCGCAGATCATACCCAAAACAAAAGGAGGGATTGCTAGGAGAATGACAAGGCCATAAAGGAATTTATTCCCCGTCAGTCTCCAAATCCTGCAGCGCTGATTTAGTTGGAAATCGGAATCGTAACACACCTATACTTGCCTGAACCCTAGGTATATTTGCGTTACCAAGGCAGCAAGCGCAGTACCGATGGGGGTGAAAGTGTACGGCCAATCAGCCACTCCACGAACCGTTAGGAAATGGATTCAATGAACATGCAGGAGTATTTACACACCTGTGAGAGCTGCTGGATAGTCATAGTTGGCTACACTGTGGCGCACTAACCATGAGTGGAAACAGATATCGGTAACGCCACGAACGTATAATGCCAGGCCATGTATATGGCTCTACCGGGGGTGACCGATTTGCATCAAAAACATGAAACAGTGAGTGCTACTCACGAGACACTGTGTACCGTATCCAAAATAAACAGGAAGAAGACCATATACCTATAACCATTCGCTAAGCATTACGCCTCCAAGATAGTGACCGACCGACTTTGTCACTGGACGATCGTTGAATTCTGGAGCGGGGGATCAATGCTAGCAGTGGCGAATTCATCTTTGCTACCGCTTACTTGTCCGGAAGTACGCCGCAAACTGGTACGTGACCAGTCCGTACAAGAAGGTGTTGACTTGTTCGCGAGGCGTTAATCCGACCCCCCGAATCCTAAACCGGCGACACGGATTAACAACTCACAAAATATGCCCACTAGGAGCGTGCCTGTTTTCGACCTCGTCAGAAAGGTCTGTTCAATAATAAGTATTCACCTCGTTACACTTACCGATGGTTTTGTCGTACAGTCCCATTCGGAGTACCAAATGCTACGTGAAGACGAGTTGGATGACCGAGGAAGGGTGCGGGGGACGAGGGGAATGGATTAGTCTCTCTCGATACACTGTAGTAAGATATACACGCAGGACCCTGAGTTCCCCGTGCTAAGGAGGACTTCGCATGGGTATCAACGAGCATCTACTTCCGTCATCCCTTGAACTTCCCTGCAGTTTCCAAACCAAGAGAATGTCGGACGCATCGAATGATCGTTACGGTGGCGGCGGGTGAGCTCCGTCGGAACCGTGACCTGCCTTGTACAGCATGTAGACGGGTCTTTGAATTGTTGATGCAAATGTTTTGCTTATTAGATGAGTCGAGGCTTGAACATGGCAGCCAAGTTGGCTGCACGATTTCTCAAGCCGTCGTCGATGCATTACATCATCACGGATTGGTGGCGAAGGAACTTTGCGATGAATCTGCCAAAGGAACCCACACAAAGTTCCGAGTCGTCGCGATCAAGAGGTAGCTTGAGCTCGCCAGCTGATGATCGCGGCATATGGCAGTAATCCACGGTGAACTTTGTGTTGTAAATTTGACCAGCGCGCTTTAGCTTTCCATATACGGTAATCGTTACATAAGCTTAGAGCGTACACTTTGCTACAATCTCCTAGCTTATTTCCTCAGTAGCTTGACATCTACTGAGGGTAAGCCCTATTTTCATAGGCATTTACTACTATACTAATCTACTATAGTTCTCATAGGTAGTACTCCTAATATTAGTAGCTTGACATCTACTGAGGTTCTCATAGTTCCACTTAACCTCTGCACGGCATCCTTTCAACACTTTGACTCTAGCCAGCGGCGTGTTCATTAGCACGCCACTGTCATGTATCACAAAGCCCGGGTCATTCGGGCGTGTAAGTAATCAGTGCCTTCAAATAAACTTGAGCCTCACATACAGTACTATATAGCGTTGATCGCGATGGCGGTTCACGTATCGATCACCAAATCAGATGATTAAAGTGTATGATGCCCCGGATTCGAAGCGCGATCCTCCCACGACTTCAAGGGCTGAGCGCTGATGGACGGCAGGATCGGACGATGCGGCCACTCATCACAAATCACGCTCGCGTCTGCCGGGCAGGCTGGGTATCATTACGAGTCCACGACTCTCCGTTTATTGCTGCAGTACTGTAAGCCGGTCTAGCTCTGTATGTGAGTGCGATGACCTACTCCACGTTGCAATTACCCATTCTCCACAGACATGACACAGGGTTATTATCAGATTACGAATTTCGTTCCGGTCCAATTGCCAAGCGTTCGGACGCTCAGGCCTCAGAATGACGGGCTTCCAGTTTCCTCTCTACTTATTAGAGAAGTTCGGCGACCCACAATTCACCCCAGACCTCATGCAGCCGGCCCGTTGGCCTGATAGCATTTACGGTAAATGGTCAGATAGTAGGTCGAGAGTGCTTTCGTGTGGGCCGCAATTCGAATTGTAATCGAGTCTTCATAGGACCTTGAACCACCCAACGCTGCTTCTTGTCGAAGTAAGTTTGTTCGCAGCGGGCGATACAAAGAACAGTCCTTGTCACTACGTAGGTCGTGATGCCGAATATGAAAACGGAGACCAATGGCATGCCCTTTTCTCAGGCTGCATTCAAACTATTCATGATTGAAGCGGACAGCAGAACAAATGGTATCAGTAGGATTCCCTACGGGTTTCCCAACGGAACAAGATATCGTCCAATTCAATCGCCTCACTCGAGTCACTTCTACTGCTTCTTGGCTTCTCGTTCCAATTTTCTCAAAGCGCGACGGCGGGTATCTTTAAGCGTCGTGTGAGTATGAGAGATGAACATGGATTTCCATCCGACGGCGTGTATGACATAGTCGAGCAAAGCATGACTCCAAAACGGTGTGACCGTGCCGGGTCGGTCGGACAGGGCTGCCCCGCATGACAAGCCGATTTTGCTCAACGCGGAGCGAACGTAGACTTGAGGTGTAGGTATCAGCATCGACGACCTTCGAATGTTGGACATTTTTGAGACCTAGAATGATACAGTAAGCATGAGGCGAGCAGTCAATGGCGGAGAAGAAGCATACAACAAAGTACGTGTTCAGGTTCTGGACGATGATATTGTGCGCTCGCACTTCCTCTGCGAGAGCGCTCGTGAAGGTCGCCACGAATCCCTTGGTACCCGAGTACGTCGTGAGCATAGGGGAAGCAACTTGGCCAGCAAAAGACCCGACGTTCAGAATCAAACCGCGTTTGCTACAGTCAACTCACTGGTTAGGGTCATTTCAGGTGCAGAGCAGGAACGACCAACCGCTGTACCATGCCAGGAAGCACCGCGTGCGTGACACGCACGGTGCCGTTTACATTAATCATGACAATGTCATCGTTTTCTTGTTCCGTTGTCTCAACAAAATATGTTGGCATGGTATGCGACTTGCCAACGTTGTTCACTATCACCGGAGTCACCCGTTAACGGAACGAGGGAGATAAAGGAGTGCAATTCACCAAGGATACCGACGTCTAAACCACCGACGACAGATTTGAGTGCATTGAGCGCCCCCGGATCATTTTTGGCGAAATCGATTAACTGAATTCGGGTCTTAATTTTGCCTGCCGTCTTGGTCGCTACCGGCAGGATGTGAGACACGCATACGAGCGGGATAGGAATGGAGATGGCGTACCAATTTCCGCTTCGACAGACGACAGCGCCGCCTCATTGCGCGCAACGAGCAAGATATTGAAACCAGCTCGGGCCAATTGCAGTGCGAATTCCTTTCCGATACCGTCGGATGCACCAGTAACGACTGCGGCGATGTTCAGTTTGAAGAAAGGAGGGTTCGTTGAACACGTTACGCACCCGCCCATGCGCCTTTCCCTGCGCCAAACTTTTTGAGCTGAGAAATAGGGAACTCCTTAGCTTATGTTGATGTGTCCAGCATGCAGACGTACACTTTTACCAGGCAAAACAAAGGTTTGAGTGATGACAAGCCATGCTTTGAGCAGGAAGCGCGCCACCGTAAACACGCCAAAAGTCAAAACGAGACTAACGGTCCAAGGACAATCGGTGACTATGAGGTAACCGCTAAGGCTCTTAGCATAAGAGAATGCATCCAAAAACAGGCGAACCTCGTTCAGAAAGCCACGCACGGAGACAAGTCGTCGACATGGTCAATTTTGTGGTTCAGCTTCGTCGCGAGAAATTCCGAGTGCTAAAGCTCACGTGATACTATGCGCCACATATCAATTTACCAAAAATGTCACCTACCACTGGCCTAACCGAGATTCGACCGTCGAGATGTCACCATTGCCAGCCGCACCGTAGAATGTGCATTGTGGACTCGTTGACAGGGATTGGTAATTTGACGGGTATTTTCCGCATCCTACGAGGGCAACGATAGTCGTGGTTTGCTTTCATGGTTTTCGTGTACGCACCTCCTACCACTAACCTCGTTTGACCCACTCAACTCGCGAGAAAGTCGTCTGATACTAATCTAAATAAGAAGGGAACACATTTGTTGGAATGCCAGAAGCAGCGGTATTTGGACTCGTTACGGTTTTCCGTTTGTAATTCTTTACTCAGTGATTGCCACTGATTGTTAAACCCCAGTTGTAGAGATCGTAACACTGTCCGTAATTTTTTCTTACAGGTACTACCCACACTTTGCGTCCATCGAAGCCATTACTAAAAAGGGTCCACGAGTCTGATTCCATCATTGGGATTGAAACGCTATCCAGTAAGCGTGCGGTCTTTGATGAGGTGATCCGGTCATCAATTTTGCCTGCTTCGACTTATCTGAGAACTAGCGGAGAAGGTGCGCACGTGCGCCCTGGAGCATGGATATTTCTCATTGTTCTTGGCATTCTCATTTCATCTGTGGCCTATTGCCGGTATAACTTCATCGGAGTAAGTTTCATCTTCTCCCTAATTGCAAATTTTCAAGCTGTTGATATTCTGAGTATAGTGTCGTACTCATGATAGTCCGGGCCAAGGCCCTGCTCACCTAGCTGATTTTTGAACATGCACTCTGCATCGGCTTGAAAGCAGATATCATGGATACCAAGATACCTACCTCCCAAACTTCCTTGCGACTGGGTGGCCCCGGAGATTTGCTTATGGAGCTAGATCAGCAAAGAACTTTGCGAGGATGCTTAACCATCTTTTCATCTCTGATATCGCTGGGACTACTTAATCGGCACGCGCATGTAATCCGTTGCTCCCAATTGCACACGAGGCCATCAATCTGGCCCATTCGGTGTCGTGGAATGAGCTGATAGAGCGAGAGAAGACTCAGGTATATTCGCAAGACCAAATCAGAGAACGGCTGCTCAGCTTTTTGCTTCGTCGCGTTGGACGAAAAAGCCCCCTCCCACCTATGTACGCCGTCTCGCTCGGCTATTGTGTTTCATTATATGGTCTTCCATACTACTCATGCAAAGACGGTGCAGTCGTTGCATCTGCCACGCAGGACCCCATGTGCAATCTCGAAAAAGTTTTGTTTAGTGACAATCGCCAATCTCCCAGAATCGCACGTTTCCTTCTGCTCCCACGTTTCTCTGATCTATGACAAGTAACCAGCAACAGACACACCATCATTTTGAATTTCAACACATGTTCATGCAATGCACTCATCGTCCTTATTAATCCCGATCCGAACCACAAAAACCGTAGTTCAAGATCTGTATAGTACGAGTTTGAACCGCCGTTCATGCGTGCATGGAAGACTGGACCTCGGGAGAGAGAGAGTTCGGATCTTATATTACACGGGGGTGGCTAGTGGGAATGTTTTTCCTGTACTAAGCGGCCATAA
>JBBPKE010000411.1:0-20401 GCA_038089095.1 Tylopilus orsonianus | reverse complement strand
CCGCTTCCCCATCTCCTCCATCCGCCCGGACGCCCCCCAGAAATCGAGCGCAATGCCTCCCCCACTCCCCCCCAGGCCCGTGTATCCCCGCCACGATCCGCTCCACATACTCTCCCAGACCCCCCGGCCCCCGCCCCCGCCCCGGTCGTACCCAGACATCGTTCCAGCGCCTCCGGTGGCACCTGGCGTGCTCGCAGACGGTGTGCTCACCGCCAAGCTCCCCTCCGTGCGCAGTTTCCTCGAAGCCGCGGCCATCGCCCCACCCGAGTGTCCCCCATTGCCCTCCGACAAGCGGGTCTTGGCGCTCGTCGCCCTCTCCGTCTTCTACCATCCGCTCCACCCAGCACACTGGGCCTTCTGGAATAGGGAGCAGAAAAAGGCGACCGCATTGATGGTACAGTCTGTCTTGGGTGCGTGTGCACCCGCCTTCCGCGCACTCGCATGCATGTGTCGCTCACACTGTCCCGACAGATGCTACTCCCACACCTATTCTTTCCCCGATTGGATGGATCGATGTACCAGAGAACCTCTGGATTCTAAGAAGCATGCAACTCGCATATGCCCCAGCGCTCGCATCGCTCCCATGGTATGCAACATATACCCCCACCGAGCCTGAGAGCCGGATGAACCTCCGCAAGCGCAAGCCGCCTGCCATTCTCTTGTCACAGGCACATGGGGCGAGCGGGGACGAGACCGCCGACGAAGAAGAGCGGGTGACGACCCCGCCACCCCGCAAGCGTGCCAAGGCGCGCAAATCGGCGGCGTCCCGTCCAGCGGAGGCCCAGCCAAAGGCGAATGCCCGCGCAGAGCCTGCAGACAGGGACGCGCAACCAGGCGATGGGCCCGGAGCCGTCGAGTCGGCCCTGCTACTTGCGCCCGAGGTTCCGCCGGCGATAGCCAAGAAGCGCGAGCGGATTGGTTCTCCCGACGTGCTCGTTCCCGCGGGTGTGGCGGACGAGTTTGTGCAGCCCGACCCACCAGATGTGGAGGGGGTACCCGAGGTGCGCAAGAGCTTGCGCCAGCGCGAGCGCAAGGCCAAGGGGACAGGCTCGGGATCCCCCGTGTCTGTCGCATCTACGCTTACGCCGGCCCGGGGGTTGTCTCAGGCACGCACCCCCTCCCGCGAGTCGGCTTCGGCGACCCCCGAGTCCGTTGGAGGGGGAGAGTCCGGCTCGAGCACCGCTGTGAGCCTGTGCGGAGAGGAGGCGACCAAGTCCAAGGCTAGCAAGGGGTCGGAAGAAGGAGCCGACGAGGGAGAAGAGGACGGCGTGGAGGGTCCTCCCGCCAAGCGGGCTCGCACAGCGCGTCCCAGAGCCAAGGGTGGATCACGAGCGCGGACAACCAGGAACAAGGAAGACAGTGCCATTGATGACGGCAAGACGAACATGACCGTGCAGGCGCGGCCAAAGGCACGATCGAGGGCCAAGACCCGAAGACGCTGATCGAACTCGACACTTGTATATCAAAACGGAAATCCAGCATCGACATCGGCATCAGCATTGGAAGCATCATCATACCCCATCGAACTGGAAGGAACACCCATTCTTTTTTCTTTCTCTGAGATCTCGATGTTGTAAACGGTCCCTATTGGGCCGCCCGACTCGTTTGCTCACGGCAGACGAAGCATGTATGTGGTGATAGAGCGCAAGTTGTATCATCAGTGTGGTTACTCCACTTGTTCCCTTTTTTCTTTTTTTCCTTTCTCTTTCTCTGTCTCTCTCTGTCACTCTCCAGTCGGACTCTGCGTCCGTACCACTCTTACTAGTGTCGCTTTGCTGTGCGGTCGATTTGTACCTCGTAGAACAAGGGGAGGATGTGTACTATAGCGTAGGTACTTTCTTGGAATGATTCCCTGTCTCTCTTGGATGCGACGCGTCTTGTCACAGACGCGGTGTGACGGCTCACGTGACGGATTCCCTGTCACGGTGCGGGGGTAACGCTGCGGCTGCGGGGTCGGTGTTGCAATGGCAGGTGCGTTCATCCAAGTCTCGCCGCCGTTGGCCGCTGCTCATCCAAATCGCAGACTATGCCGTCTTTGCCGCGCCCGACTTTGATCCCCATGCCTACGCCAACGCCGTCCTTGCTGGCGAGCCCTACAAGGCGGGGACCCAGGAGCCTGCCAAGGAGGACGTTTCCGTGGCCATTTCCAAGCTGGACATTGGCATCGAGGACGTCGGTCGCCAGATCAAGGCGCTAGTGCGTTCCTCTCCTCTCGCTGCTTCTTGGGGTGCATGCTCACCCGTCAGGTCACCGCGCACCACGAGGACCTCTTGCAGCGCGCGTCCAACGCGAGCGCCCTCTCGGGCTCGCTCTCCGCCGTCCGCCGCGGGCTCGACGACCTGGACGCGGCGATCGACAAGTGCGTCGTCGCTGGTCTCCCCTGCCCCGTGGCCTGTCGCTGACCGCACCGATCATAGACTGCGCCACAAGATCCGCGTGCCGTACGGGGCGCTGCAGACGCACGTGGTGAGGCTGCAGCGGATCCAGCAGGCGCACGGGGCGTTGCGCCGCATCGCGCGGTTTGCGCTGCTCGTGAAGCGGCTCGAGGTGCAGATGGGCGAGTTGGCTGGGTGTGAACGGCGGCCGGGCGGGGAACATCAGGAGGACAGGGAGCGGACTGTCGCCAAGGCGGCGTTGAGTGTTGCCGAGCTGGGTGCGTGATACGGTGGGGTCGCGTGCACGTCGTTGGGTTGACGGGAGGCAGGTGCGTTGCTCGATGGACCGGACGTGGACGAGGGCGAGCACGGGGCGGATATGGATGCGGATGCGGGACCGGGTCCGGACGGCGAGTCGTCGGTGCCGACGAGAGCGAACAGCATTCCGCTGCGTTCCATCCACGCAGCGGCCGCATACGCACCGTTCATCAGTGATGCGCGACAAACGGTCCAAACGGAAATGGAAGCGATGGTGCTTCAGGGCCTGAGCACGTTGGTGCGTCACACGGTCGCGCCGCGGTTGATCCCATTCTGACGGTGGGGTAGAACCAATCCTTGTTGGCGTCGTCGTTGCAGACGGCGTACAACCTCCGCACATTGCCGACTCTGGTAGCCGGTCTCGTACGGGACTTGAGCGAGGCCGTCGAGGAACGGATTCAAAACGCCTTTGACCTCTCGCGCATATCAAAGGAGATCGTAGCCAAAGGTGAGTCTGCGCAGCGATGACTGTCTTCTTCTTCATGCGTGGCATGCTGGCAGAGCCTCCACAAGCATCGCAAGGATTACTTTACAAGTCACGCGTGCGAACGGAGCCGACCAACGTCACTGCGCCCCAATATGCGGCCGCGCTGTGGACAAGACTCGAGTCGCTCGTCGAAGAGATGGCGGCATGTTGCATCAAGGCAAGTTCTGTTTCTATCGTTCCCCCATTCACTAGATGTTTGTGCTCAGGTGTACACACTCGAAAAAGTGCTCAATCTCAAAAAGGACCCATCGAGCGGGGTATCGTTTCTCGACGAGGCGCTCAAAGTTGGTGTCGATATCTGCGTGGTCACCGGTGGTTGATCTTGTGGACGTTAGGCGATTGACAATAAACCGAGTACCCTGTTTTGGACTTCACTCGGCAAGTCCTTGGAAAAGTGCTCACGCGACGCTGCCAAAGGTGGGTGAGTCAATGTCGTCGATGCCATCTAACGGCGAGTATAGGATCGAGTTTCTTACACCAAACCCTGAGCACGGGCTATCCCAAGCTCCTCCGGCTGTTCCACGAATTCTTTGCCAGCATTGCTGTGCACACGGACACGGTCTATACGCCGTCGTATCAGTCGTAAGTCTCTCTTGACGCTCTCGGACATTTATCGCCGACGATCGACCCAGTGCAGAAACGATTCTCGTGTTACGCGCCTTGTCCACTTTTGAAGCCCTCTACGTGTCGCGGTCGCTGACACGCATGAACGAAGCCGTCGCGCAAGCCTTTGCTGGTGGTTCGCGTGCACCACCGGGCGCCAACGAGGGCAACAATATCGTGCGCACGGTGACCAACGAGCTCGATTCGGCGCGTTTCGACCCCTTGCTGGCCCGGGCGATCGCCAAGAATGCTGCGACGTGTCTGGAGGGCGTGGTTACCAGGGCAGATGCGCTGGTGAGTATCCTTGTCTTGGCGTGCCCGTCGCTCACATCGTTGGGTTGCAGGTGGTGCCGGACCGCTCGGCGGTGTCACTATTGGGGCCTACAGCCACACCGCAACAAGTGCTCAATGGGCAAGTCGTGACGTGTTTATATTATTGCTGGACAAAGTTGGAGAAACTGATGGAAGAGCACGCCGAGAGCGTATCTGCTGCCATCAGTCCAAGCATCACCGTACGTACGCTACATGTGCGATCGCCACCATGCTCACCTATCCGCGCTTAGAAAATCAAAACCCGATATGATCGCATCGTCGACCCGCTGCTGGCAGCCCTCAAAAAAGAACTTGGGAGCATCGTGTCAAGGCTGCACCGGCTCGACCTGCAAAAGGTCATTGACCCCATGTCGGGAATGTCTGGAACGAGTCTGTATATGAAGGACCTCGTCGACAAGCTCAATTTTGTCAAGACGAGTCTGTGGAGCAATGTTGCGCCCGACATTGTGCGACCTTGGTACGTCCCGAGAGCGTATCAGATTGATCTCTGGCGCGATGTACGTGGACAGGGTGCTCGTCGTCGTCAAGTATGTGATTCGGGTGTTCGTGTTGCACGCGTCTATCGCGCGGCCGCTGGGAGAGAGTGGCAAGCTGCAATTGACGACGGACATGGCGGAGCTCGAGTTTTCGTTGAACGCGTTCATGGCGGAGGGATCGCAGGGGAAACGGAGTAAACTGGAGAGTATCGGGGACGAGTACAAGGCGTTGAGAGCCATGCGGTGCGTTCCTCTCTTCTTTTTTTGTTTTCTTTGTCGCATCGACACTGATATCGAATGGCTGGGGTGTGCAGACCGCTCTTGTTCCTCGACAATGCGTACCTGGGGGTACGTGAACGGACGATGGGGCTCCCGCCGCTCGTTGTGCTGCACCATGTGCTCGTGCGATCGCCGTTGCCATTGCCGCACACGCTGCATGGGTGGCAAGAGTCCGAGTACGTGCGATGGGTGGACGAGCATGCGCCCGAGGAGGCGTTGGCGCTCGTCGAGGGATGTGTGGCACATTGGGAGAAGCGGGAGGGGAGTGGGGAGGAGGGGATCGAGTATGTGCAGCTGGCGAGGGCGGTTCTGAGGAGTGCGCAGACCCGGGGGATGTAGCACTAGTGGCAGCGTGTCACTTTTTTTCTGACTAGTGACGGTGGGACGATGGGTCAGGGGTGCACATGTCTATGACCTTTGAATATGACCGACACGTGCACAGTCACCTCTCCCTGGAATCGGGCGCGAGTAGCACATTGACAGAGGGCACTTGGATTTATCGCGAGTATCAGAGACTACATACTTCAAAGAGACCCAGTCGGACAGTTCTGGTCCCACTTTTAAAAGCATCCGTCGCCCCAGGGGTATCGTGGTTGCAAGATCATAGACTAGATGAAAAAAAGGACCGTCGGGAGAAGACATTCTCATACCGCAACGAACAAGGAACGAATGCAAACATTAACCATAAAAATAAAAATAAACATGAAAAATAAAAAAAAGTTGGGATGGCGTGCGCCATCTCGATCTCCACCATTACTGCATCTCCGCCCAGATCAACGGGAAAAATGTAATGCACACCGTCCAGACCTAAAAAAAGAAAAAAAAAAAAAAAAAGAAGAGAACCGTCAGCCACACGGGCAAGCGATCGACGCGCGTCTAAATTTCAACAGACGGACCAGTTTGACGCTCTTTGCAAAGAGAACGGGGTATTCCCACACCGTGACACCTGCGGGGACGGCACGCGTCGGCTTGACGTCTGAATGCGGTGGGCGGGCAAACAGGCTCCATATCGCGTAGCACACCACGTTGCATATGTGGTAGAGCAGGAGCGCCGGCGAAGGTGTCATACTGTGGGCAATAACACATCCAGTTATTTTTCATGTCGAGGTGAACAGCACGCGCACTTACCCAGAGAAGAGACACGAGAGAACATGGACGCGGTCGCTGCTGGAATCAAAGTAGTCGAGACAGCCGTGTTGGAGTGTCAAGAGGGATTCATCTGCGTCGCAAACACGTCCTCCACGTTGCACGCACCCGTACATGACTACGATACATACCTTGTGCTGAAAAGACGGTGTGCATGGCAATACTGGAGAGATTGATTGTCAAAGTCAGCGGCTTGCGAGCCCAGTACCAGCGCCCAAGCATATCAGAGATTTGATCCCAATGGCTGTAATTCTCGACCTTGCCGAGCATCTCCGCCAATAGCATCACGTCGTTCAAGGCGACAGTCATGCCACCACCGAGAGCGGAGGGTCTCGTATTCCAAGAGTCACCAAGCAGAAATACCCCTTGTTTCCCGCCTTGCCGTACAGAAGGTAGGAACGTCTCTGGCAAGCTGCGCAGGCGACGTTTGTCTAGCGCTTCATAAATAGCTGTGTGCAGGGACACAGGGAGCTGAGGGACAACATTTCCAAGGATATGTTCCTAAAATGCGCGTCAACGGAGTGTACTGAGCGAAAAAAGAGCGCTTCACCTTGAGGTCTGACGGAAGCGGATACTTTACAGCCACCACCATGCGGATATCGTGTTCTGATACCCAGTAAAAACCGACGTGTGGAGTTTTAGGCACTTTGAGGAGGGCGGCGTTTGCATATTGGGGCATCGGCAACTGTACATCCTTGAGAATAGTACAAACAGAACGGTATCCTGCGCTCGGGTCCCGGGAAGACTTGCCAAGGACCTTGCCTCTGAAATTCGAGAAGCATCCATCGGCAATGATGACTAGATCCGCAAGAAACGATTCCCTTTCTCGTTTGGAGCCATTCCCGTTGAGAGAGGAGCGTGTAGCACGAACTCCCAGTACGCGTTTGGTACGTTCGCACTCGATGAGATCATTCACCGTAGCCTCGATCACGTCCACCCCTGGTGCACGCTTGGCGTACTCCCTCAAGCGCATGATGAACCTCCCGTTGTGAAAGCGGCGGCCTTGCTGCCCATTCGCAAAAGGAACGCAGATGAGGCGATCTGGAAGTACGATACAACATCCATGATCTGGAATTGCGCCAATGTCCTCCAAGGCGCCCTCCATGCTAAGTTTCCTCAAAACAGCAACGCCTGCGGGCAGCAACAATTCGCCCACTACACGGTCCGGTTCGGAAAGCGAGCGTTCAAGGAGCGCAACACGAATGGGAGAGCGGCGTAATTTGGAAGTGATGGTAGACAGGGCATGAGCTAGTGCTGAGCCCGCGACGCCGGCACCTACGATGAGAATGTCGTAGCGGTTCGTAGGCATGGCTATCCTAGACGTGGTGTCGTCGATGGACAAAAGTGAACCAAGTTTTTTTCCTACCGCATTTGCATAAAGAGATCAGGGCCCCTTCCATACCCGAGATCACCCCACGTACCACGATAACACGCGACGGAGGCTAGACCTAGTTTGGCCGCACAGGAGTGCCTTCCACTAAGATGGGTATAATATCTGCCTCGCTGGTCATCTCCAGAATTGCGAAAGGCCTACCTGTATTTTGAGCGGTAGCCAGTATTTAACAGCAAGACTTTGGCTCCTACTGGCATGTAGTCACGTCTCCAATCCACATCTAGGCGCCGAAAAACAAGCGCCAGGCCTTTTTCTGAACAGAGTTTTTAACCCAGAACACGTGACCAAAGGTTCAAGCTCCGTTTGAATTCCGGGACGCGTCGCGTCGTGTGGGGAAACGCGCTGGTCTACATACAAAGGATGCGGATCGAGGAACTCGTGCTCGAAGGCAGGTCTTGTCGTCCAACGGAACTCCACTCTGATGCCGTTTTGTAGGGTTTAAATCCTACCCTGTGCGGACGCAGATAACGGGATGGGACCCTTCGTTCAACGCGATCACCGGCCTAAACGGCTCAGGCAAGTCCAATATCCTGGACGCGATATGTTTCGTGCTTGGAATCACGAACATGGCTCAGGTGCACAAATCGTGTCTCCTACAAACAAATTGGGTCTCACCACTCGCCTTGTTTCTGCAGATGCGTGCACAGAATCAACAGGATCTCATTTACAAACGTGGACAAGCAGGCGTCACCAAAGCGAGCGTTACCATCGTCTTCGATAATTCAGATCGGGAGAAAAGTCCTGTGGGGTTGGAGAACTACAAGCAAATCACAGTTACTCGCCAGGTTGGCCATCCGTTCCGAGTACCTGACGCTCGCCAACGATGACAGATTGCACTCCCCAACATATCAAAATACCTATTGAATGGGCACAAGTCTACTCAGCAAACGGTCCAGAACCTTTTTCAGAGCGTGCAGCTCAACATCAACAATCCCAACTTCCTGATCATGCAAGGTCGTATAACCAAGGTCAGTCGTTTCCCCGTTTCCACTATGCGCGTGTTTACATGGTAGCTTTAGGTCCTTAACATGCGACCACAAGAAATACTTGGCATGGTGGAGGAGGCCGCCGGTACTCGTATGTTTGAGGACCGCAAGGACAAAGCCAAGAAGACAATGGACAAGAAGGATAAGCGCGTCCAAGAGCTCAATTCAATTCTTGCCGAGGAGATTTCGCCAAAGCTGGAAAAATTTCGTTCTGAGAAACGGCAGTTCCTTGCCTGGCAAAAGGACCGAGTGGAACTTGAACGCATTGGCCGTATGCTACGGGCATGGGAATGGACCGACGCGAAGAGGAAAGTCGAGATGGCAGGGGATGATATCAGAACCAAAGAAGCGGAGAAGGAGACTGTGGATAAGCAGAGGAAAAAGCTGTCCAAGGAGTGGAAGACGGCGGAGAAAATGTGGGAACAAGTCAAAGAAAAACGCGAAGCAGAACGGAAGAAGGGCGGGAAGCTGAAGAAGATGGAGGAAGACGTCGCAGAGCTGGATAAAGAGCTGGAGAAATACCGTACTCAGATCCAACTCGCGGATGGCAATATCGACGAGGAGAGAAAGAGAGTTGACTCTTCCCGGGAGGAGCACCGAAAATTGTGCGACTCGCTCGAGGACAAGCGGGGTCAAGTCCACCAGCTCGAGAACGCCTATCAGAATGTGAAGACCTCTCACGATGCAACCCAAGCCACCCTTGCCAACTCTGAGGAGCTACTTCAAACGCTTCTGACAGGTGTGTCAACGTCCAACAACGGGAATACCGGTGGTGGCTACATGGGCCAGATCGCCGAAGCTAAGGCGCGTCTGGCACAAGGCTCTGCTGAGGAGGAACAACATCGTCTAAGACTGTCGATGAACGAAAAGGAGCTGAGAGTTCTTGAAGCAAAATGGAAGGACGTGGAGAAGGATGCTCTCCAGGGACAGCAGAATCTTGCTAGGATGAAAGGGGAGCTTGACAAGTTAAAACGTCAATTGGTCGAATGCGGTTGGAGCACCGAGCAACAGCAACAATGTGACCTTGAGTTGCGTACTGCCCGAGGTGAAGTGAACCATCGGACAGAGGCAAGATTAATCGCTAGTTATGCTTATTATCTACTAACACTCGCTCGCAGGCGAGAGACGCTGTCAAAAACCGTCTCTCCAACTTGACTTTTGATTATATGTCACCCTATCCCTCTTTCGACCGCAGCAAAGTCAAAGGCCTCGTCGCTACCTTGACTTCCGTCCCTCCCGAACATGTTAATAAGGCAACGGCACTTGAGATTACCGCAGGTGGCAAGTTATATAATGTTGTTGTCCAGGATGAGCGTGTTGGGAAGGACCTTCTGCAGAATGGCAAGCTGAAGAAGCGCGTCACAATCATACCTCTCAATAAGATAAATTCTTTTACCCTTTCCGCGCAGGTGTGCTCATATCTAGGAGGATTAATGTTGCTGAATTATCTAATAATCCCGACAGAAACTAGCGCACGTCGAACAACTCGCTCCCGGGAAGGCGAGCGTTGCGCTTTCGCTTATCGGCTATCCCGATGAGGTTGCTCGTGCTATGGCCTACGTGTTTGGCGACACGATTATCTGTGCAGACGCCGAGTCCGCTAATTCCGTCACCTTTGGTGCCAAAGTCCGTTCCGTAACACTCAATGGCGATGTCTACGACCCATCTGGAACACTTAGTGGTGGAGCGCCACCCAGTGGAAGTGGCGTGCTGTCCAGAGTTCAAGAATTACTGGAGGCAGAGAAAAGGTTGGATCAGGCAAAGGCCCATCTCATGGAACTTGAGCGAGGGGAGGAGGCAGGACGGGAAAGGAGGGAACGATGGAAGAAGCTTTCGAGGGACGTGGAAATCAAGGAACACGAACTTCGCTTGTTGGATGAGCAGATCGGAGCCAGCAGTGCTGCTAGGGTAAGAGAAAGGTGCTATCCAGTCTATTTAATCGTCTTCTCAATGACATCTAGCTCGGCACTGAGGTGGAATCACTCAAGCAAACCATTCTCGAACTCCGAAATGCAATCCAAGTCGCAAAGGACAAGCAGAAAGCTGCCGGCGAGGATGCCAAGAAGCTCGAAAAAGATATGCGAGAATTTAAGGACAACAAAGATGGCAAGATCAACGAGTTGAAAGTGAGAAACCTGCAGCTGTTCTGCGCAACCTTGTTTACTATGTTCTATATAGGGTGATATCTCTAAACAAAAGAGTGCGCTCCAGAAGCAAGCTGTCGTAGTGAAGACGCGGCAAAAGGAGCACCAAACAGCGGTGTTGGACCTGGGTGGGTACAATTCGCGTCGCTTCGCCATTAGACCTGACGTGCTTCTACACAAGAGCAAACGGAGAATGATATCCAAGCTGCGGACGCCGCGATTCGAGTTGCCCTCGCTCAAATCGAGAAGATGCAGAAAGACGTGACCAAGATTCACGATAAGCTAGCTGACGTTGCGGTATAGCCATTTACCACCTGCAAGCATGAACCATAAACTGAATTTGTTTACGCAGGTTAAACATGCCAAAGCAGAGGCAATGCTGCTAGAGGAACGTGCGGCTCTCACTCAGTTCGACAATGAGCTGAAGGAACTGGACGACGCAATAAAGGTCCATAAAAAAGGCATTTCCGATGCCGAACTGAATATAAAGCGATTAGAGCACGAGATCAGTACTCTGGAAAAGGACAAGGCTACTCAGGCCGGGGACATAACGAACCTCGAGAAGCAGTTTGAATGGATCCGCGAGGAATGCCAGTATGTTGTGTCATTTAAGCACATGCCTCGTATCTCACATTCGCATACAGATCATTTGGGAAACCGGGTTCTCCGTACGATTTCGAATCGGTCGATGTCGGTGCTTTGTCCGAAAAGGCGGATGAATTAGAGGCACGGCAACTTGGTATGAAGAAGAAGGTCAATCCCAAGGTCATGAACATGATTGAAACGTGAGTACGAGTGGCTAGTGTGTTGCATGTTCGCTCACCCCTCCTTCCCTCCTTCCGGTTCCAGCGTGGAGAAGAAGGAAACCGAGATTAAAAAGATGATGGCAACTGTGTTGAAAGATAAGCAAAAAATCGAGGAGACCATCGCAGAGCTCGACCGTTATAAACGGGATGCCCTCCAAAAGACTTGGGAAAAGGTTGACGGGTGAGCTCGCGCCTTCCACTGCACGCAAGTCGTTTCCATTGATCTACTTCACAGAGATTTTGGTGCTATATTTGCTGAACTTTTACCTGGAAACTTCGCGAAGCTCCATCCTCCCGAGGGACAGGACTTGATGCAAGGTCTCGAAGTGAAGGTCCGACTCGGAACCGTGTGGAAGCAAAGTCTCACCGAGCTTAGTGGAGGACAACGGTGCGCTACTGTTCATGTAGTACTCCATCCGATTCTTACGGAACGTACTAGTTCATTGATTGCGTTGTCTCTCATCATGGCGCTTCTCCAGTTCAAGCCCGCTCCCATGTATATTTTGGATGAGATTGACGCTGCACTTGACCTCTCACACACCCAACACATCGGTCAACTCTTCAAAAACCGATTCAAGGGCTCACAGTTCATTGTCGTATCGCTGAAGGAGGGTCTTTTCACCAACGCCAATGTGTTGTTCCGGACGCGTTTCCGAGACGGTACATCCATCGTTGAACGGACAGTGGACAGAACAGGGTCCTCGCTATATCATAATCCACGGCAAGGCGATGAGCAAGAAAGTCAGGGTGCACGGAGACCACGACGGACGGGCCAGTAGAATTGCTTGCAACTCGAGTAGGTGCTAAGGTTGCTTTCATGTTACTTTGGATCGATGTTGTAAGTTATAATGGATTGTGCGGGGAGATCATCTTCGCTCGGCTGTGACTTCAGCTGAAATCAACTTGAGGCAACTCAGAGGACACTAGGCGGGGGAATGTCTTTGATGATGTAGTCCTCACCGTCAAACTCGAAATCAGTACTCTGAATTGCCAAACCATGGAGCCCCACACTGGCACCAGGCATCGTGCAATTCAGAACTCGAAGAGGCCCAGCGTCAGACCATTCTTTCAATTGGCACCAATTTACATATGGTTAAGAATGATCTTTTCAAGCTAAACATGTGCCACAATATATGATAACAAAATCACTCATTTCTCCAACCGCGTTTCGGTCCTGGTTCCCAGCCCGTTATTATAGTGCTGAGAATTGTGTCTGTCGCTACATAGATAGCCTTTTTTCTACTGGATCTGATCAATATCCACGAATCTCGGAAGCGACAAGTGCGAGAACAACTTGATTTGTGTTACATCATCCCTTAACTAAACCTTAACCTGAGTTCCCTCAGCAGTAGAGTCATCGTGTAGAGTGCGACTCGACCACCTCGTTTTAAACCACTTGACACCTTACAGTGCTCGCTTGCCGCTGCTGACATATTTTGTTAGGAAGCACTGGCACTCCGTCCCTCTTGATGATATACTGGTAGGCAAGCCGTAGCACTGAAGACTGAACCGATCCTGAGAGCGGGATCATGACCTAACTGCAATGCAACTGGGCTGATGAACTAGTGGCCCTTGAATATGGCCTCCTTGCAACCATGCCGGTATGCCGCTCGCTTGTCAAAGTTTATCTTCATCTATATGAGTCGTGAGTTCAGCCCCATGTCCACCATCCTTTCCTCTCTTACTACACTGAGATTCGTGATGGTGCTGTCTGACGTGTACATCGTGCGGAGTACGCGCCATATTTCAAATTAGCGATTCTCTGGAGGCTCAGTGAAGCATCGCAGTCATAGCCAGCGTTTTTCAAGCTATAGGGCTTTTGTTAACAGCGTGGCGGCTTTACATTCGTCTTAAAATCCACCGCTTCTGGTGGGAAGATGCATGGGCAGCCATCTTGCTGTTCACTGGTCTACTTTGGATGATAGGACAATGGATCTTTTTGCTCACGAGTAAGTACGTAAGAATTATAATATACTACTGCGATTCAGAGCAGTTCATCTAGATGGTTTGACATCTATAGTGACTACGTGGATCTACTCCATTGGTTTCACCTCCATCGTGACGTACGTGTTCCATACTTTCTCTCGTTTGAGTACAACCTTGTGTGTTTTTTTTTAGGTTGACACGCATGAGCATACTGTTCTCTATCATCAGGATCACTCACGGAAGTCCCCGTCTGCTCAAATCCACTTACGCCTGCGTGGTGTTCTTTGTGGCATGCTGGGTAATACTCCTGATCGAGAAGCTCATCCAATGCACAAATCCAAGCTGGCACCATCAAAAAGTTATGTCAGGGAAGCCGTTCTGTTTGGTGAAGGCACCGATCTCGATCTTTGAGTTCACAAGTAAGCTCCTGTCTAGCGCCCTAGCCAGTCCCTCGGCACTGATTGGATTGGAACTTCAGCCGATTGTGTCGCAGTCTTGATCCTCGTCGCGCTTCCTCTTCGTATGCTTTGGAGAGTTAAGCTACCTAGACGTCAAAGGAGAATGATCCTTTCTATTTTTGCTTCCAGTGTCGTTCTAGCCTTTGGAGCACTTTCCACACGATCGGTCAGATTCTCAATATATTCGTCGTAATGATTGCTGGAATAAATGTCGAAGTGCGTTTCTCATTTTGCTCTTTGACTCAGGTAGCGTTGGATTTCTTCTGCTTTCATCCAAGATCGCATTGTCACTCATTGTCTGTAACCTGCTTGTCGTCGTGACCTACACATACCGTTTCCTGCTCCATGACAGAGAAGGTGACACGACGACAGATGTTACTTCGACAAGTTTTGACGACGATTTTACGACTAGGCTACGACCCGCTCAGGCTACATCTTTGAATTTGACCGTTGTTGACCTTGATGTTTCTATAGGCGATTCTCAAACCAGCGGAATAACTGAAAGTGTTTCCGCCCCACACTTTCGCGGGAGGGTTGACTGACTTTCTTCTATGTGACCCTGCCGCTTATTGTACTTATTTTGTCCATAGGCATCTGTGGGTTCAGCTGTCATACCAGGCAACCGAAAGTGTAATATCTGACTGGCCCTGCTTACTGGCCAAGAATGTGACTTGAATGCATGGGGTACGATGATATATAAGCTCATGCCCGTCCCGAGAGTATTCTCTATGATATCAGTTTCGGGTACAGCATGGAGTTCTTGAAAGCATGGTGGGGGCTAGTTTAATGATCTTTGTTTTCGTGCTTTGGAAACTGCCATAAGGATTGGAAATAACCATTGTGTGTGTACCCTAACGCGGCGTATGCCAATGTTCTCACGGGTGTTAGGGGTAATAGGCTGTGAGAACGCCAGGCTGTTCTCACTCCTGGATGATTGCATTATTTCCCCACTACTTAAAACACCCTCTGGATTGGAATGAATCTGTAGCTGTTTTCAAGTTCTTGCGGATCTGAGCCCGTCAGTTTTACGAACACCTGGCTATACTCAAAACTCGATACTATAGCACGACTCTTTGCTTACACAACAGGTTACAGGAAGCACGAAACGGAGATTGTTACCAGCGTTCTACTACTGCACTACCCGCTCTTCGTTCTTGGAGAGAAAAATAATCGTCTATCTGGGCATCCCTTATATACTTACAGTTGATATGGCAAAAATCGTCTCGTTGATCACATGGATGCCCCCTGACTTGCCATTGACCGATAAGCTCGAGAGTTCCAGCAACAAGGTGCCAATGGTTGTGGATGGGGGCATAATACCGACATTCGCGGTTGCTGCGAGCAACCTTGCAATCTATAAAACCAAGCACCCCCACAAACCGATCGAGCAATGGGAAAGGTCAGGAACATAAATCCTGTCACCCCATTTTGGCTAACCTTGCACCGCCTCGAGTTTGAGTTGGTCGATTGTTTTGAATTGGAATTGACTGGGGTCTCTGCAATACATAACAGCCGGATTGTCTCCTGTCCTGGGAACTGAATAACGCCGATGATCGGATGATCTTGGCGTGTCTGAAACTATTCCTCGATCGTCCCCATTTCCCGCATAGTATTTAGCACATAGATTCTAACTTTCGAGTCATATCACACTAGTGATAGTGATAGACAAGCGGGAAGGAGTAGCAAGCTCTCACTTCAAAAGGGGGGACAATTCGTCATCAAAAAAAATGGCAGTAAGAGGTATACCATCCGAACGGATCACACCCCGGTACATGCCACCACAGTTAAGCGGCATGGCAACTGGATCCAGCCAAGTGTCAGTTTCGAGCATGTATAGGGCAGAGATACGAGATCATTTACCGTTCCCTTGTCTATCTATAGCAATGACACCACCCTCACCGCCGTCCTTGAACAGGTCATCAACAACATGTTGAGTTGCCTCTCCAACAGATTCATCAAGATATTCCATACGATGCGCTATTGCCGAGGCAGCATTTCGGCGGATGAAATACTATTTGTCGATGAGTGAGGTCATTATTCAATGCAATCGCATTCGCCTTACATCACCGTCACCAGTGCCAGAGACCCCAACGCCACATTGGCTGGGTTTACCCGACAAGCGGTCCCAGGTTCTCTTCAGGAAACCCCCTTTGCGCTGCCATTCCTCGGCCCAGAACCCGCTGCCCATGATCGGGGTATCCCCCACACGTCCAACCAACTTGTTAGTCCTCCCGCCCGTAGAGGTCACGGCCGCAATACACCCTCGCACATCCAACGCCACAGCACCAACGGTACCCATGGGCATCAAATCGATGGGCTCCCACTTTGGGCTTTCCAGAGAACCCACATGCGTCGTGTCAGAGTCACTCTCAAACACGGACACGGACATGGAATTTGCATCCGAGGCGTGTGGCAGCTCGATCGAGTCCACAGGGAGTCCGAGTCCAGTCCTATGTTGCCTCCACCTTTCCTCTGTCCAATAGTAAGATGGGTCCACGGTTTCAATCCCGAGGTGCAGGGCCCCAAGCGTTTCGACAGCCTCTCCGGAAAGCATTGGGTGCGGTGCAGGATTAGGTGCGAGGTAGAGTGCACGAACGAGATGGGAGGGGTTCTTGGTGCGAGTCAGAAGGGTGACAGAAGAGCCTCGACGAGTGGCTGAGATGGCAGGATGCGAAGCGGGAGGCTTAGAAAGCATGAGGGAGGCCTCGAGTTCGTTCTGCGATTAGAAAATCTGCCTATGAGCAATCTGACCATGTCCGAGGAGAGAAAAGCCGGGATATGACCTTGCCAGCCACATTGAAGACGGCACCTTTGCCAGCATTGAAAAGAGGGCTATCTTTCGATGGGGATAAGGGATGAGGATATCTCTCGACTCAGGACCATGCTGGCGAATGTTGAGGGTCCCACAGTCCAATTGCACTCACCTTCCAAGATTGTGACAGCAGCTACGGCAGCGTCCATTGCTTCACCTCCGAGCTCGAGAACGCGATAACCTGCCTCGAGTGCGAGAGTCAGCGTAGCTCTGTACTTGTTGCGTTGTTCGGGTGTCGAGCCATCGCGTTGCATTGTGCCCGCGCCGCCATGAATAACTAGGACGTAGTTTTGACCAGGATCGTGTCTGCCTACAGGGTGAAGGTTTCGTTTGGGTGCCAGAGGCCGCGCAGGCCACTTCTTGGTCATGCCCATTGGTGTGAACGGATGTGAGTTAACGTCAAACACGTTCTCATGTTATCACGGCTAATGGTAATTCAGATATCAACCCGTCCATGGTGGAGTCTGTGCTATGGAATCCTGAAGCAGAATGATTCATTCCCACCAAGCGGAGGAACGAACAAATGATTTACTGTATCCGACCCCCCTGCGCATCTGCCTTTATCATACTTATGCGGATTCCGAGTCAGACGGGGTGACGGGGGTAGGCTGAATACCTCAACCACTAGCAACGCTGGATTTGTCATTTCAAGATATACAGTTTGTCTACTAGAAATGAGGGGGAATCATGTGGGGGCGATCAAGTAAAATGTCTAAGCCTCGCAAGTACAGGACGATCCAGGACGTGACAATAATCAAGGATGCAAATTGGGCACCGATATGTGTGTAGAGCATGCGGTGATCCAGAGGTAAACTAGCCAACGGTTTCATGGTCTTGTTCAGCGCGAGCGCCGCGCGCTAGTATGATCTAAACGTCCAAACTCGCCCATCATATTGTCGTAAAACATTGAAACGATCTTGTTGGTCTCTGCATCATCCACAGCCCACATTGACCCTATCACAGAGCGGAACTCGGCAAACTGCATCGCCGACGCGAGGTTGATCTCGTCTGAACTCTCCTCGTCTCCGACAGTCGTGTGACAAGCGGAGAGGTACGCGAACTTCAGTTCGCACTGGATGATGTGTTGAATAGTGAAGTTTCCATCGTGGAGGGCAAACGCAGAGTCAAATGGCTCCTTCCAGTTTGGAATACCATGGCATGCCAGGTGAACTCACTCGTTCCTGCCGAGCTCCTCAGAAACCCTGGATATACAGGAGTCTGGACCCTCAATGCGTGTGAATATAGCGAGACCTTCGATACGTTGACCAATAATTTATTAGTGGTATTCACGTAGGCTATTATTATTTATTAAACGTCTAGTTCACTGTCGACAAAAGCCAGAACATCATTCCCAGTGGCGTTCGCTTGGCCTATGGTAAGGAAAGGTTTGGTTATTGTTGCAGAATTAAATGGATCGTCGCCGTCGGGCACGAATGAGGGCGGTAAGGGTGGGGGTATATGACGAGATGTACATACTGGAGAGACTCTTTTCACTCTTCTGATAAGGGCCAGCAGCATGCAATGGTAGGAGAGAGAATTAGGCAGTGGGACACCACCAAACGTGTGACCTGGTCGGAAGTGTGGTCTGCAGGAAATCGGCAATGGGAGAGACAACCTCGTCCCAGAGTTCCCGTATGAGGCGGCTGAGATCTTTCCCCACGTCCGCCATCTTTGCGCGCAAAGCCAAAGTATGGAGCTCCGATGACAGCTCTCGAACACGAGCTTTGGTGACTTCCAGCGGGATATGCACCGGATCCCGGTTAATGAAGACGAGTGCGTTGCACATGTACTCGCTTGTATTCACGATGACGACGGGTCCGCCACTGGCGGTATGTTGGAGATCAGAAAAGGATGAAGGGAGAAGGAAGCATGCGAGATCGGGTAACTCGCGGATATTGGTGACTTCTTTTTGGAGATTGAGATTGAGACCACAAAGCCAATCATGTTGATCTGCACCAGGAGAGTTGATCGTTTCACTTGGTCAATCGAGCAAACTCGTCTGCCAGAGTCTTTCCTGTCGGACCAGACTCAATGAAATCATCGAGTGGGGAACGTAGACGGCCGATCTGGTTCCAAAACACACCCCGTCCCTGTTCCAATAGCTCGACTGCATTCGCGGGGTAGACAGCTGCGAAGACAAGCTGAGAACATATCCACCGCGAGCGATGATGTGAGGTTCTTAAGGATGGGTAAATGTTAAGGACTCGAGCTGCTTGTACCGAGTGGACGGATCAGTTACGACGTTGTTCAAACGTATGAACTGGTCTACTGCCCACGGGGGCAAAAGTCAAGTGCCTCTCGCCCGAAAGCAATCGTTTCGTCAAGATCTACCATCGCTCCAAGCTGCTTGAACCGAACTGACAGATATGCCTCAGCGTTATTCAGAAAACTCGATCGGTAAGAGTGCCCGGGTGGACAAAGGTCCAATGCCTTGTGGGCTAGGATGATGGCCTCGTTGAAATCTTCCGTCGCCCCGAGCCTGTTATAGCGAGTGGACAGACGGACTGCAAGTTGTTCGAGTACATTGAACGATCTGGGCCCTGTGGTGGGTAAAGTTGAAGTGCTTCTCGCCCAAGGTCAATTGCCTTGTTGAGGTCTGCTACTGCCCCGCTCTGGTTGTACAGAGTAAAAAAGAGAGTGCCAGAATTGTTTAAGCATACTATGCGATCCAGGTGCCCTAGTGAGCAAAGGTCTAGTGCCCCTCGCCCGAGAACACCCGCCTCTTCAAGGCCTGCAATATTCCCGAGCTGATTGTACCGAGCGGAAAGATAATCCGCGACAATGCTCAAAGACGTCGAGCGGGTCTGGGTGCCCTGGTTGGCAAAAGCCGATTGCTTCTCGTCCGAGAACAATAGCTTTCTCGAGGTCTGCCACATCCCCATGTTCCCTGTACCGAACAAAGACATAGATCGCAGCATTAATCAAAGATGTTGGTCGGGCGGGGTCCTCCAGTGTGCAAAGACCGAGGGCTTCTCTCCGTGAATGTAACCGTTCGGCTGGTACGCGCATTATTTCACTGATCTTTACACACACAAAAGCAAACAAGTACTTTGTGAATTCCTTGGTCGTCGCATGCAAGTTGCCCACATTCGCTTCAACATAGTGATATGAGAAGGGAACGGAACTTTGCGCACTGGTACGGAGCAAGATGAAACAGGTGTGTATCTACAGGATCCATCTACCGTGTGGACTGGCAGCCATCTATCAAGCCATTCGAGGCACAGGTTGTTCCGTTCACCTGGTACCCATTCCCGTAGCACCGGGTATGTGCATCTTCTTGGCTTTCATTTCGCGTAGAAGATGTGCCGTCGCCACATCCCCTAGTTGCCACGGGACCATGTGAACTGTTTGATCCTGCTGTAATGTAAAGCGGCATAATAGACCATCAGTAGGCATCAGTGATCAGGTAGCCGGTGGAACGCGGTAGCATATTGTTGGGTGAATTATGGACGGAGGTGGACACTACATTCGGACTTGAATGCTTGCTCGTACCAGGGTAGTGTCCAACGCCAACAAAAGGAGTGGCCGGGGTCCCTGACGCTGTACCAACCCGGAGGTCACTGACATGAACGACTGAGTGCAGCGCCAGTACCGGCCATGAGACTAACATATCCACCCCCGACCGAGTCGTCCTTCACGGACGCAGCGTTGGCGTTCAAGATCGCCCGTCATACTCCCTGTTCCGCGTGCGATACCTGTTCCGGTCTCCAGCCTCCGCCCGATGTCCAAGTCGTTCTGGGAGACGAAGACAGCCGGAAATCATTCCTTGGCGCACTGGATCAATATGGCTCCGATGAAGACGACGAACCCGTGTATCTATGCACTTGCATATGTGGGCACCAAGTTGCACATCACGGAG